>BDRX01000003.1:356395-374085 GCA_003203535.1 Raphidocelis subcapitata
TCGGCCGAGCACGGATGCTGACCACCGCATCCGTGCCGGGCGCGCGCTCAAATGCTTTCAGGCCAGGCCTGCGCCCTCCGAAGAGCGGCAGCAGGGGGCCCCGCAGCGTGTGTGAGACGCCTGAGCTTGCACAGGGGGCAGGCGTGAATGGTGGACGCCCCGCCCCCCCCGAACGGCGTAGCCAGCTGCCAAGGCGCCGCCGCTACGTAGCGGCGAGCGCGCAGATGGGACGCCGAGTCGTCCAGCCAGGGACCAGTTTGCAGCCTGCAGCATGGGTTGGGGCACGGCGGGTTGGGGGCGGGGGCGCTTTAAAGGGGGCGCTGCAGGGAGGGGTGCTGGCGCCGGCAGGGCGCAAGGGGGGGCCCACCCAAGACTGCTGGGCTGGACAGCGGGGGGCCGGGCGCACCAGTGTGACTTGTAGCATCGACGGCCCCTCGTCTCGGTGATCAGTAGGGGCTCTGCGGCGGCGGTGCCCGGTGTAGATGACCTGGCGACCTGGCGGCGGGGAGGGGGGGTAAGCGGGATCAGGTGCGGCTCGATCGGGACGCTCTTTTATCGGATTTAAACGGGCCTCCGCGCGGCAGGAGCTGGTCCCGGGGGGGCCGCGTACCGTGGTCTGTGGCTCTGTGCCGCAGCGCCCCCGACCATCGTCACGCCGGCTGATCGCAGAGGCCCCGGGCATCTGCCGCGACAGAGCCCGCCGGCCTGGGCAAGGGGCGGCGATTTCGGGAGGGGGGGGGTGCGGTTTCGGGCCCGGTCAAACACCTCTCGAGCGCGCTGCACTCGGGCCTGGCCGCTCCGCCGGGGCGCCCAGGGGTCAAAGAGAACCCCCGCGAGACCCCTGGACCGGCGGGCGAGGCGGTCTGGGGGCACAAGCGCGCCGTCGCGAACCCGCTGGCCGCGCTGGAAGCCGCTCACCTCCGCAGTCCGCGGCGTTTACCACACCCGGGTGTTGTGGGTTTTGAAGGTGGCCTGTAAACGCCGGGTCTCCGGTATGTGCGGCGGAGAGGCGCTGGCGTAGACAGCAGCTGCACAGCAGCTGACCCCGGGGGGTGCAGCGTGCAATGGCCTCAGCGGCGCCTCGTTGACTGCAGGCTGGTTGAATGCATGGTGGAGCTGCGGTACTGCGGTACTTCAGCGAACGCTGCGGGAGAAGGGCCAAATCCGGCTCCTTGTCCAAACCTGCTGTCCAAATCACATCAAAGGGCAACATTCAACGGACGCGGCGCTGGACGCGGCCGAGCACAGTCCGGCAAACTCACAACCGACGCGGCATGCGCGTGCCGGCGAGTGCGCCGGCAGGTGGATGGCGCGGTTGCGCAGGCGATTGTTGCAGTGCTGTGCAAAATGGTTTAAGTACAGCGGAACGATCAACGGACGCTAAGCTTTGAGCCTGGCTAGGGGGTAGCTGGCTAGATGCATTTTGGACGAGGCAGTTCAGTGCATGGAGGGCCCGTGTGGAGGACGAATGTGAACTCACTCGGCTGCGCTAGCGCGGGGGCCCTTGCGCACAAAGCGCGTGGGCAGCCCGTTGTCTGGCCGCAGGATGGGGAACTCCTCCCACCGCCCCGGCTGCTCCACCTCCAGCGCGTGGCTGCCCCCCAGCCGGCCCAGCTCGGCCACCATCGCGCCCATCTCGGCCAGGGCCAGGTGCGAGCCCAGGCAGTAGCGCGTGCCGATGCCAAAGGGGTTGAACCCCGCAGGCTGCGGCGCGAGCGACTCGGGGCCGCCGCTGCCGCCGCTGCCGCTGCCACCGCCTGTCAGGAAGCGCTCTGGCCGGAACTCCCCTCGATCCGCCTGCCACGCCGGCTCGCGCGCCGCCATGGCCGAGAAAGCCACTGCCATGGGGCAGCCCCGGGGGATGACGAGTCCTCCCGGCAGCTCCACGTCTCGCACTGCCGTGCGCATGGCGCCTGCAACGACGGGGCGGATGCGCAGTGTCTCGCGGATCACAGCCGTGGCGTAGGGCGCCGCCGCCACGGCCGCCGGCGTCAGCGCCTCGCCGTGAGCGGCGAGCACGGCCGCCTGCTCGTCTGCCAGGCGCGCCAGCGCGCGCGGGTCGGCGGCGAGTGCGGCCAGCATGCTGGTCAGCGCGCTTGAAGAGGTGTCGTGGCCGGCGACTGTGATCAAGGCGGCGAGGATTGTCGGCGGGGATGCAACTGCTGTTGGTGATGCGGTGTGCAGATCACATGCCAGTTAACCGCTGTTGGTGATGCGGTGTGTCACATGCCAGTTCGACTTTCTCTGCCGCAGAGCATACATCGCATGCCAAACAGGCCAAGCGCAGCCCCTGCCCAAACCCAACCCACATATGAGTGTGATTATGTTGTCGATGACCGCCTCGGTGTTGTCGCCAAAGTGCGCCTGCAGCCGCGCCACCAGCCCGTCCGGCGGCAGCCGGCCGGCCGCGAAGATCGTGAGCAGCGTGTCCCGGATCTTGCGCCTGGCACGGCAGGGTGGGGTGGGTCGTGGGGCGAAGCGTTCAGGCCAACAGAGGCGGCGCATGCTGGCGCATATCAAGGATAGGAAGTGGCGCATGCCATGCGGCTGCCGCATGCGCATGGAGCGGCACGCCTGTTTGTTGCATGCATGCGCTGCAGCCCCATGCAGGCGGGCATGGCAGCGCCGCTGCGTGTTCCGTGCCCACCTTGCAGCCATGCCCTTCCCCATGGGCGTGAAGGGCAGCGGCACGGTGGGTGGCATGAAGCCGCGGGTCCAGATCTGGAAGAGCGCCGACATCCGGGACACCTCTTCGGCTGCCAGTCCGAGCTCCAGCACCTGAAGGTCGGAAGGTGAGGCGGCAGGCTGAGGGTCAGAAAGTCGCGGTTGAAGGGGTTGATGGTGTGTTTGCAATTCAAAAGAGTTGACTGGCCAGTTGGTGCGCAGGCACAGCAGCCCTCGCGTGCGGGCGAGGCGGTCATGCACAAGCAGAGGGAGCCCCCGAAACCGCCGCAGGCCAAGGCCGTGCGTCCCCTCAACCCGCCTGGTTGACCAGCACGTCGAATGTGAAGCGCTTCATGCCGTCATATGCGGAGAAGGGGGCGGGGGAGGCCACCCACTCGGCCAGGTAGCGGCGCGCCTTTATATTGGAGGGAGGGGGAGGGCGTTGGGGAAGGAGGGGTCGACACGCACAGTCCGCTGGCCCCAGAAAGGAAACCATGACCGCTTGGTGGCTGACTCATAGATAGCTCCAGGCCGGCGCGCACACAAAGCCGATTCCCCACGCTTGCTCCACCTCCCAAAGCGCACCGTGCCCTGGACGGCCGGCATTTTCGCGGCCACCGCGTCTGGGCTGAAAAATGGCATCATCAGCGCGCGCGTCTGCTTGTGGGCTTCCGGATCGGCCACCAGGGACACGCCGTGGGAGCCGATGAGCTTGACTGCGGGGGAGGCAGCGGGGCGGAGAGGCGCATGCAAGAGGGGAGCCGGGGAGCATGCTCAGCCCATGCGCTTGGTAGTGGTAGCATGAATGCACGCTGCGCGATCCTCCATGCGCGCCCCTGCAGCATGCGAGCAAGGGTCCGCCCCGGCGCCGCGCACCGAACGACGGCGGCCAGCCGATGTTGATGCCGCTGCGCGCCTCCGACCCCAGCAGCTCCCGCGCCAGGGGGGCGGATCCGATGAAGACGGTGTCCCTGAACACAGCAAACTGGCCGACAGCCACGTCGCGCCCCTTTAGGACGTCTTCAAAGTACGCCGCCGGCCGCAGCAGCTGCTTCGGCACGCGCCACCACGGCTGCCGGCCGTCAGGCAGCGGCGGCGGCGGCGCCGGCGCCGCGGCGGCCGAGTCGTGCGGCGGCGGGAAGCTGCGCCATCGGAAGGGCGGGGTTGGATTGTTGGTTGAATTTCGGAGGGTTGGAGGGTTGAGGGTTGAGGGCTGAGCGCGTGCACCAGGCGCCTCGTTTGCAGGCAAAAGCGGGGCAGTCCGGTGGGCTGGCGCCGCAGAGCTGCGGTGCTGCGGGACCCCCGCCCGCCTCACCTGGACGGCTCTGCTATGGCAGCCACCCGCATCCGCGCGCGCCGCCGCAGTGGCCACGCCGCGCATGGCTGCGGCGCTGCAGGCCGCAGGGGGCCGCGCTGTGCCCGCAGCAGATGGGGGCCGCAGCGCGCAGCCGGGGGAGGCCGCGTGCCGCCGTGCGCCACGCACCGCGGCATCCCACGCCCACCGCGCTGTGCCCTATCGAGTCTCCAAACCGAATGCGGTCAAAGCGCGGGGCTGGGGGCCACAGATTGGAAGAGCCCAGTCCGCGTGGAGCCGGCGTCTGGTCGAGCGCACCTCGCCGGGCAAGCGAATGGCAGGAAATAAATCAAATATTGCCGGCGATTCTTCCGCGCCTGCAATCAGATGAAGCCGGCACCTGTGCACCAGGGAGTGGCGGCGAGCGCGCCGCCTCGATTGGGCTCACGAGCGCCAGCGGCGGCGCCCGCCCTGACAGCCGTTCCCGGTCTGCCCTGCATCAGCACATTGATTGCTTGCTCTTTACATGAATTGCGATGCAATAGCGCGCGGGTCGGCGGGGCGGTATTTTTGCAGGCGTCGTTTGTTCGAACAGCGGGACACCACAACGGCGGGCGCGGGCGCATTGAAATCGGGCAGGCCGCGCCCCTCGGATAGAGGAGGCGCTGCTGCATAAAACAAAACGGCGCGGCACAAAGGGGGTGCGCGGCGCCGCGCACCGTTGGAGTCAGTGGGGGCACCGGGCGGTGGGCGGGAGGGAAAGGGGGAAAGGGGCGCGAGTCATGCGGGCAGGTCTGGAGATGTGGGAGGGTTTCGTCAGGGGGCCAAACGCTCACGCGAGCTCGTGTGGCTGAACGCAACGGCGACTGATGACAAATGGCTGCCGCATGCACCTATACATACACACACCGCCACCGTCTCTCACGCAAACCAAGGGGCGGCGAGCCCCAAAGGGGCGGCGCGCCTCAAAGGGGCAGCGAGCCCCAAGGGCACTTTTCGAGCAAACCAAACCGCTTCGCACCAACGAAGCGCACTCATGCGCCAGGGGGTGGGGCGGCCCCACAGCAGTTGTCAATCCAGGCAAAGCACCGGCCGCCGCGGGCGGCAGCGGCGCGCACAGGCGCGCCGCTGGGCGCGGGCCGTCGGCCGGGTGGCGGGCCGCACGGGCGCGCGCCTAGGCGGGGGCGCCGCCGCCGGCGCCGCCGCCGCCGCCGCAGCTGCTGCCGCCGTGGGTCGCGATGGTGCCGACGGTCAGGTACCTGCTCCCGTCGGCCAGCTCCTTGTACCGGCCCTCAGTGATCCACTCCGTGACGATGGTGCGGCTCCCAAAGCCGGCGCCGACTCGCAGGTCCTTCGAAATGGTGACGTCATAGGTCGCCACCCGCAGGTCGAACGAGGGGGCGAGGGCGAAGAGGGTGTGGGAGGCGACGCGGCTGTAAAGCGACACGTCCGGCGGGGGGCAGAGGAAGAGGCCCCACTCCGCGGGCCCCGCCCGCTCCATGCACAGGTAGAGGCGCCGCGTGGCGACGGTCAGCGCGCCGCTGCTCATCAGGCGCTGGCCCGCGCCGGGCAGGCGGCCGACGTCGGCGCGCCAAACCAGGTAGCGCCTGGGTGGGCGGGGGGGGGAAGGGGGCAGGGTGGGATTTCAGGGTTTCGAGTCCTGAAGGCTTGGGTGTTGGGTGGTGCGGTTTGGTGTACAAAGGGGTGCTGGGTTGGCGGTGGTGCTGAGCACGGTCACAAAACTCAGGGGTAACAGCAGCCTTTGCAGGCCGCCCGCAAGCGACGCGACCGCCAGTCCAGCGCTCAGCCCGGGGCCGCCTCAACCCCAAACCCCAAAGGCCCGGCCCCCAACCCCGAAACGGCCTCACCGCTGGTGCGTGCCGCTGATCTGCGCCGCCACCGCCCTCAGCGCTCGGTCCTTGAGGTGCGCCGTCAGCGGCCACTCTGGGGGCATCTGGAGGCACCAGTCCACCAGCACCGCCACCTCCTCCTGCTGCAGCGCGTCCCAGGCCACCTGTTTGAATTGGGGGGGGGGAGGTTTAGCCGCGGTGCGGGGCGCTCAGATCTGCCCGGGACAGCCGTCACCAGGCCGCATACCCCCCAACCCCGAAGCCGAAACTCGCCTCGCCCAGGCACCGGCCCGAGCGCCCCCAAAGAACCCCCAAAGAACCCCCCCCCAAAAAGGTCAAAACTCGCCTCGTCCAGCATCTCCCCCAGCGCCTCCGCCTCCAGCGCGCCCGCCACCTCTATCACGACGTGCAGCAGCAGCACCTCGGGGCCGTGCCCGTTCCACGCCGCGTCGTGGCCCTGGCGGTTTTCGGTTCGGTTTCGGGGGGCGGGCCGCGCCGGTTACGGCCAGGCTCCAGCAAACACCGCTCCCTCTCTGCCACCGCAGAACCGGGGGTCCCGAGCGCGGGTGGCCTCTTCCCTGCCATCAACCCTCCCCCAAAGAGCTCTCCCCCCAAACCATACCCCCCAAAAGCCCTCCCCCCAAAAACCACCCCCCCCAAAAGAGAACCCACCTCGCGCAGCAGTCCCATCTGCGCCGCGCCGTCCCCCGCGTAGGGCGGCGACCGCAGCACGTGCGACAGCACCGCGCGCCGCCCTGCGGCGTCGCGCTGCGCGGCGCACGCGAAGTGGCGCGCGATCGTCGAGGCGAAGTCGGAGCGCCCCAGATCACAGGCCAGATCGTAGGCGGCGGCCACCCATGCGGGGTCGGCCTCGGGGTCGTCGAAGCAGGTGGCTGCCAGGTAGCTCTCGCAGGCCGCCATCAGCGCGGGCATCTGGCGGGGGGGGAGGATGAGGGGCGGGGTGTGCGTCGGTTCCGGCATTTGCGAATGCAGGCACGGCTGCCGCGGGGAACTGCATCCCCCTCACACCTGCATCGCGTCTGCCGCCCTTCAAACCCCAAACCCCCACACACAACCCCCCAAAAACCCAGCCCCAAGCCCCCCCCCCACCTGCATCGCGTCTGCCGCCCTGTAGACCGGCTCCACGTCGTGGGGGTCCAGCTCAATGGAGGATGCGTACAGCGCACCCACCACGCGCTCAAGGAGGGGCTGGGGTTTAAGGGGAGGGGTGTGTTTGAGGGGGCTTGTATGAGGAGGGAAAAAGCGGAGGGGGCTGCAGCAGAGCGAGGTGCGGCCGCAGCGGCCGCCAGCGGGGCAGGGGCTCAAACGGTGTGCGGAGCCGCCGCCAGCGAAGTCCGCGCGCCGCGCGGCGGTCAAACCACTGCGGCATGCGGCCGGCCGCTGCGAAACACGGGCCGCGGGAGGCGCGCGCGCCAGCCTCCGCACCTGGGGTATGCCGTGCAGGGGCACCAGCACCAGCCCCGCCTCCGTCCCCGTCAGCTCGTGCCTGTTTGTCATGAGCGCCTGGAACCACTCGCTGTTGCGCGCGAGGTCAACAGCAGCAAGTTTGACCGGGTCGGGGCAGGCCGGGTCCGCGAGCAGGCCGACGTTGAAGAGCATGCCGTCGCAGCGGTGGGCGGCCCAGTAATCGTAGTCGCTGCTGGTGGGCGTGGCCAGCGGCACGACGCTCGGCGCGGGGCGGCGGCACTCGACGGACGCGAGGCGCGGCCGCCAGGGGACCTGCGCGCCGACTCCGCAGCCGCCGCCGGGCGGCAGCTCGTCGCCGGCCGCGTCGGGCGCCGCGCCGGCGGGCAGCGACGAGGCGCTCGCGCTGCGCACGAGCTGCGCAGGCGGCGGCGTCGGCGTCGGCGCGCGCGGCGGCGGCGTGGGCGCGCGCGGCGGGGGTGGCGTGGCGGCGGGGGAGTGCACCAGCGGCGCGGCGTCAAAGGGGGAGGGTTTGGGGGGCACCCCGGGCGCAGCGGCGGGCGCCGCCTCCCGATGTGCTTGGTCGCCCTCGCGCCGCGCGTCGCCGTGCCGCGGCGGCTGCTGCCCCGCCGCTGCAGCGGCAGCGGCGGCGGCGTGTGGCCACTGCAGCACGGAGGGCGGCAGCGCGGCGATCGAGGGCTCGGCCGCGGCCTGGCCGGCCCCCCGGTCGCGCTGCTGGGCCGTCGCCTGCGGCCCCGCCTGCTGCTGCTGCTGCTGCTGCTGCTGCTGCTGCTGCTGCTGCTGCTGCTGCTGCTGCTGCTGCTGCTGGGCCATGAACTGCATGTAGCGCTGCTGCAGCGTGCCATGCGGCGAGCCGGTGCCGTCGGACGAGCGGCGCCGCGTCACCATGGCACGTCTCGGGCGGCCCGCGGCGCGGCGCGGGGCGGGCCGGGCGGGACGCTGCCGAGCACGCGCCACGCGCCTGGCGAACGGCGCGGCGTGCCGTGCCCGGGCGCGGCGCGCGCGGCGGCCTCCGCCGGGGCCCGAGCGCGGTTGCGGGAGTGTCGACGGGCCTGCGCGCAGCCGCTGAGGCCGCGCTGGCTCGAGTTGGAGGCGCCCCGCGCGCGAGATCGAGGACAGCGGACAGCTTTCCACGCAGGCTGCACCAAAAACGCAGGACCTGCCGCGGTGCTGGCCGCAAAACTGAAATGAGGGCGAGCTTTGAACGAGAAGTCACCCGACACCGCGCCTTGACTGGTGGCCCGCGGGTCAGCTGGCAGCCAGGACGTCGCAAGCCCACGGCCCCCCAAGCCGGGGCCAGAGCCGGGGCCCTCAGTCAAGCCAGCAAATTCAGGAGCAATAGGTGCGCGCTTGATCGTGACCGGTGCTGGGGCTGAGTCTGGGGTCAGGGCAACCCGCTGCTGCTCTGCTCCGGGCCCACCAGGCACCGGGCACCGCGGCTCCCCGCAGCCACGCGGCCTACCAGCGCCTCCTTTGCGGCGCGTTCTCAGCAATTGACCGCGCCCGAGGGCCTGCAGCCCCAGCGTCACCGGTGTTTCGAGGGCGACGCGCGCGCTCCGCCGCCGCAACGCCGCCGCGTGCTCCGGTCTTGACGGCGGCCGCGCCCCTCGCACCCCCCCTCGCGCGCCCGCAGTTCGACCGTCCGCTCCGGCGCGACCGCACGCCCCAGCAGCTCGCGACCAACGCCGCAGCGTAGCGCCCGCGGATGGCTGCAACGGACGGCCGCGCCCGGCGCGGCCCCGGCGCGGCGCTCGCCACGCTGTGCCTGCTCGCCGCGGCGGCCGGCGCGCTCGCGCAGCCGCGCACCATGCCCGGCCAGGGCCCCAAGGACTGCGGCGGCGAGGGGCAGAAGTGCTGCCCCAAGTGCCCGGGGGACACGCCGCTCTCGGGTGCGCATGCTTAGGCAGCGCCGGCCCGCGCCGGCCCGCGCGCCGCCGCTTCGCCCGGCCGCCTGGGACGCCGGGCCGCCCGCTGAAAGGCCCCTCTCGCGCCCGCCCTGTCCCCTCTCCTCCGCGCCCGCAGCGTGCGACCAGTGGACCTGCAACGACGGCGTGCAGTGCTATATGTTTGCAAACCAACAGGGCGTGCCCCCTGACGGTGCGCGCATGCGCGCGCATGCACGCGTGCGCGAGCTGCTGTGGGGCTGTGGCATGCGTCGAACGCGGCGGCGGCTTGCGCGGTGCCGTGGCAATTGCGCAGTTGGATTCAGGGGGGCGTGTTTAGCCCCCAACCGGCGTGCGCCGCGTGGCTCAAGTGGCGGCTCGAAAGCGGCGGCGGCAGCGCCGCCCACCCTCCCTGCCACTGCGCTGCGCCCCCCACCCCAACCCCCTAACCCTATCCCACCCCCAAACCCCTCCACGCAGGCGGCGACGGCTTCCCCATGATGTGCCTTGCCACGCCCAAGAACTGCGGGGAGGAGGGGCAGCCCTGCTGCTACAACTCGGACCCCGCAAGTGAGCCTTCCCCACCTTCCGGGGCAAGCGGCCGCCGCCGCCGCCCTCCGCCCGCCGCCGCTCGCTTTGAAAGGGTTCCCGCTAAGGCCTGTTCATCGCATTTCCCAGCCCCGCGCCTTGCAACCCTCGGCAGCATACGACATGTTCTCAAAGCTCAGCGGCAACCGGGGGGCCACCTCAGATGCGAGCGTGATGGGCACCTGCAAGAAGCTGAGCCAGGCGGACTGCGGGAAGACGTGGGGCCCCTGCGGGTCCGCCGCGGCAAAGCTCGGCTGCTCCAACAAAAACTGCGAGGGCGGCGCGTTTTGCGCGTCACCCGGCGACACCCGCCTCGGCGCGCCCCGCTGCCTGCCGCTGCCGGCCAGCTGCGGGCGCATCGGCGGCGCGTGCTGCCCCGCCAACAAGGACGGCAGCGTGCGGGAGCGGTCGTTTGTTGACAAGACCACGCCCGTGCCTTTCTGCGAGGACGGGCAGTCCTTCTGCGTCTGGGCCTACGAGGACTTTGACAAGTACGGCACCGCCCAGTTCCCCACCGCCGCGGGTGAGCGGGCGGCGCCGCCTCCCTCCATGCCTTTTGTTTGGTTCGGTTTGGTTTGGTTCGGTTCGGTTCGGTTCGGTTCGGTTCGGTTTGGATCGAACATAGCGCCGGGCCGGGCGCCCCCCACCTTCCCATCCACCCCCCCCACAAACCCGTTGCCCCCCGATCCCCCCCCTGACCCACGGCATCCCCCCAAAAACCCAAAACCCCAGGCCAGCAGCCCTACCAGTGGGACGGCACCTTCGCGCGCGGCTACGGCCGCTCCCGCT
Source organism: Raphidocelis subcapitata (assembly GCA_003203535.1). Taxonomy (NCBI): domain Eukaryota; kingdom Viridiplantae; phylum Chlorophyta; class Chlorophyceae; order Sphaeropleales; family Selenastraceae; genus Raphidocelis; species Raphidocelis subcapitata. The sequence goes on from BDRX01000003.1 coordinate 366,910, forward strand.
GCATCGCGCTGCCCAAGAGCTGCGGCCAGCCGGGGGAGCCGTGCTGCGCCTCGATGATGGACCAGCGGCTGTCGGGGCTGGTGCACAACAAGCTGTTCCCCTACCAGGTGGGGGGTTTTGTGTTGCGTGCTTTCTTGTGTGTGTGTTTGTGTGTTGCAAGTGCGTGTAATTCACATGCCTTGTCCTCTGCATCGCGCGCACCCGATCCCTCTTACCGCCTCCCCACCCCCAACCCCTCACCCTCACCCCCACCCCCACCCCCACCCCGAATCCATCCCCCCCCCACTCCACCCCACCCCACGCAGCCCTGCAACTACCGCGCCGCCGGGCAGTCCGGAATGTACTGCAAGGGCGCCTGGCAGGGGGGGCTGCTCAACAGCGACACCGTGCTGGGCACGTGCACGGTCAACCCGCCCGACGCGGGCAAGGTGCGCCGACGGTTTGACCGCCGGCCGCCGGCCGTTGACCGGCCGACCCCTGCACGCGCAGGGCTTTGCCGCGCCCCCGCGCGCACCTTCTGCGAGCGCCCGCAGCCACCCGTCGCGCGCGCACGCGCCGCCCCGCCGCCGCCGCGGCCGCCGCTTAGCCGCTCCTCCCCTTCCCCCCCAAACCCCCCGCAGCCGGGCCAGCCCTGCGTCTTCAACGACGTGCCCCAGGTGGGCGGCGCCGTGGGCACGTGCTCCAAGGTGACTAAGGACCAGGGCCCCCATTACTGCGCCCCCGAGGGTTACTGCACCCGCTGCCCGGCCACGCCCAGCACGCCGGAGCAGCGGTCAGAGTGCTACAGCGGCGGCGGCGGCGGCGGCGGCGGCGGCGGCGGCGGCGCGGGGCGGCGGCTGCTTTGAGGCCTGCCGAGGCCGCCCGCCGCCCGCGCGCCCGGCCGCGGCGCGCCCGGCCGCGCCGCGCCGGGGCGCCCATTGATTTGTTTGCTGGGAGGGCCTGGGAGGACCTGGTGGTGGGGTGGCTCGGCCACCGTATTGCATACATATGCGGTGCGCGCTCGCTTAGCATATGGGCCCCACACCCAACCCCCTGTGGCGGCCCTGGCCTCAGCCCCGCGGCCGCGCGCGCCCCCGCGCGCCGGGGGCCGCAGCCGCGCCGTCGCGCGCACTGCCCCTGCTTTGCGCGGCGCGCGGCGGCGGCCCGCTCGGCTGCCGCCTTCTCGCAGGCGGGCCGCTGGCTGAGGGGCGAACGAACGAGCCGCACCCATGTGAGCGCGCGCGCGTTTGCAGCCCCGCTCCTCGGCAGCACGCCTGCGCATGACACGCGCGCGCCCCCAACCCCCGCCGGTGTGCGCGCGCGAGAGAGAGAAACGTGGCAAGGCCGGGCCTTGACAAACGCTGAACCCTCAACGCTATGAAACGCCCGTTTGGCTTTTTGCATTTTTTGCTTTCGTCGCCCTCTACCCCTCTTGCCCTGCACCAAAGCAGCCTTGACTTTTAGGGCTGCTGCGGGGCTTCCAACCGCCGGCGCCTGCCGCGCGGTGCTGCTGCCCCGCACCTGGGAGGCGGCGGCGCCGCCTTGCTTTTGCGCCCCCTCCCTCCCCCCCCCCCGAGTTGTTTCCTCTTCGCACCCGTAGCGGGCGGCGGCCGCCCACGCCATTCGTCGGTAAACGCAACTTATGGAAGAGACTTGAAGGGGGGGAGGGCAAGGGTCGATGCCGCGGCGGGCCCGGTCTGCCGCTGCCCGCCCGCCGATGGGGGCGGCCGGCGAGCGAAGATCTAGGGGCGCCGATCGGCAGCCGTGCCGCGGCCGCAGGTGCATGCGCCCCGGCAGCCGGCTTTGACCAAACCGTGCAGCAATCTGACTGCTGGCAGACCCGCTCAGTACGCTGCGAACCGGTGCCGCGCTGGCAAGGTCGGGGCCCGAGCGCTTGGCACGGCACCGCTGCAGGCGGGTTCTAAGCACTCCAAAGGCCACATTTGCGACGGCCTCTCCGGGGGACCATCCCGCCGCAGCCCCGGGCTAACGCTCCCCTTTGGCAGCAGGGCGATGAACGCCGGGCTGCAGCGCGCCCCCGGCAGCCAATTGCTGCGGAGGCAGCCGCAGCCGGTGGTGCAGACCCGGATCTTGCACAAACGGGCGGCGCCAGTGCAATGCGCAGCGGCCGGCTGCGCCGGCCCGGCCGCGCCGCAGCGGCGCGCGGCACGCCCGGCGGCCGGCATCGCCGCGCCCAGCAGCAGCGCCAGCAGCAGCGGGCTCTTTGGCAGTAGCAGCGGTGCGCCCGGCAGCAGCTTCTCGGTCGCCGACGGCGGCGACGGCGGCGGCGGCTGCGCGCGGCGGCGCGGCGGGGCGTGCCGCGCGGCGGACGCGGCCCTGCCCCTCCCGGGCGGCGCCGACGCGCCCGCAGGTGGGCTCCCCGGCCCCACGCGCACGCATGCCCGCCCGCGCATGCATGCCTGGGGTGCATGCACACGCACCCCCGGCGCGGCGCGGCCATGGCAGCGGCGCCCGCTGTCCATGCGGCCCCGCCCCCCCTCTCAACCCCGGCCCGCGCCCGCCGCCCCGCCCGCGCGCGAGCGCGCGCCCCGCCCGCCGACCCGCCCCCGCCGCCCCGCGCCCCGCAGCCGCCGCGCCGGGCGGGCTGTCCCGGCTGCTGGCCAACGTGCGGGCGCTCGCCTTTGCGCTGTGGACGTTTACGCTGGCGATCCCCCTTTTCATTGCGATGACCGCAATGTCGCCGGTGGTGATGCTCACGGACAAGTTCAGGTGGGGGCCCGCGGGGCGGCGCTGCCTCGATCGCTGGCGCGGCGCCGCGCAGCGCTGCGTGGCGGCGTGCCGCGCCGCTGCGCTTGTTGGCGCCGTGTCGCGCTGCGCTGCGCTGCCCTGCGGGGCGTGGCATGGCGTGGCGGGGCGGGGCGGGGCGGGGCGGGGCGGGGCGGGGCGGGGCGGGGCGGGGCGTGGCGTGGCGTGGCGTGGTTTTGCGTTGTGAAGTGGAGAGCGTCAAGTGGAGAGCCCAGTGGTTTAGGGCGGCGGGCGCCGAGGGGGCGCCCGGCTAGGGGCCCGCCCCCTTCCCCGGGCCAGCAGCGGCGGCGCGCGCGCGCGCGGCTGCTCGGCAGACCCCCCCGCAGAAAGCAGCTCGCGCGCGCGAACCCCGGCCCACCCAACCGCCGCCAAAACCGCCGCAACCGCCGCAGGCGCCTGGCGCAGCACTTTGTGAACAACCTCTGGGCCATTGCCTCGACCACCCCCTTTTACGGCGTGACCATAGTGGGGCGCGAGAACCTGCCGCCGGCGGGGTCGCCGGCGGTTTACATCGCAAACCACCAGAGCTTCATGGTGGGGGGTGTTGGGGGGTTTGGGGGGCCATGCCGAGGGGAGCTTCTGTTGCGCGGGGGCGGGGGTGGGGGCTTGCGGTGGAGCGGCCGAACCCTTCCCCACCCCCCTCTCAAACAACCTCCCCAACTCAAACAACCTCCCCAACACCCCAACACTCAACAACGCACCCAATCCCCCTCCCTCCCCCCCCCCCCAGGACATCTACTCGCTGTTCCACCTGCAGCGGCCCTTCAAATTCATATCCAAGACCTCCAACTTTATGATACCCATCGTAGGGTGGTCCATGTTCCTCACGGGTGAGGGGGGGGGTTATGTGTGTGTGTGGACTGTGGGGGCTGGAGGGTGGGGTGTGCGCCTGTGAGTTTGGAGGGGTGGAGGGGTGGTCCATGTTCCTCACGGGTGAGGGGGGGTGGGGGGGTTGTGCGCCCGTGAATGTTGAGGGGTGGAGGGGGGGGGTATGTGTGTGTGTGTGGAGGGGTTAGGGTGGGGTGTGCGCCTATGTGTGTGGAGGGGTGGAGGTGGGGGTGCTTGCTCCTCGCGGGTGCATCCAGTCAGCGGGCCGCGCCCCCCCACGCCCCCCCCAGCCCCCCCCCCCCCCCCCCACCCCCAGGCCCTGTTTGCGCGCGCCAACGCGCCGCTGCGCCAGGTGGGCTTCATGTGCTTCATGATGTGGATGATGGGCAACGGAATACAGGTGGGCACAGCCGAAGCTAGGGTTTAGGGTTTAGGGTTGCTGTTGTGGGCACGCGGCTGCCACGCGCCGTCCAGCCTGCCGAAAGTGTCCTGTCTCGGGCGGAGGCCCTCGCCGCCGCCGCCAAGCCCCCCCTGCCCCAAACGTGGGGCGCGCGGCCCCGAGTTTGGAGGGGGCTCTCTGGTTGGGCCCCCTGGCTGTTTCTCGCGGCCCGCGCTGGCCGCTGGGGCGCTGGGGGCGGTGCGGGACGCCGGCCGCGGCTCGCGCGCGCCCCGTGCCGTTTGGCCCGCCGGCGGCGATCCCCGCTGCCCCGTGACCGCCCCCCTCCCCCCCCCCCGCCAGATATTTTCGATCATAATGACCCTTTCAGGCCTGGCCCAGCCCATCACGGCCATCCTCAAGTGCAAAGAGGGTCAGCGCCCGCCCGCGTCGCCCCGCCGCGCCCGCCGCGCCCGTCGACCCACCACCCGCTCGCCCACCGCCTGCCCGCCGCTCGCCGCCGCCGCCCCCCGCTCCCCCGCCGCCCGCCCACCGCCTGCCCGCCGCTCGACGCCGCCGATGCCCCCCCCCCCCGCCGCCCGCAGCCTTCCCCTCGGACCCCGCCGGCCGCCTGGACACGTTCACCCCCCGTCTCATCTACTGCGCCATCCAGTTTGGGCAGCTGCTGTTTGTGCTCAACAAGCTCAACTCGATGGGCCTGCTGCCCACCCACGCGAGCGACTGGATGGCCAGCCTGCCGGTGCCGCCGGCGGCGGCGGTCGCGGTGCGGGCGGTGTGAGCGAGGCCCGGCGGCGCCGCCGGAGGGCGCGTGCGCGCGCACCGCGCCGTCTGCCTGGCGGGGGCGGGGGATGGCTACGTGTAATTGCAACGCCAGCGGCAGCGGGGTGGGCTTCGAGGGAGGGTAGATTGACTGGGAGGGCTGTGTCGATGGCAGGGCCAGCGGCTGCGGCCGGGGCCTGCGGCGCCAGCGGTCTGCGCGCCCGCGCGGTCTGCGCCGACTGCAGCAGCGGCGGTGCGCAGTCACTTCGGCGACTCTCTTCCGCGCCGCGGTCCATTCGCTCCCCACTCCTCCAGGATCGAAATTGACGCGATTTCCGTCGTAATTGGCGCCGGAGCACCGTGAAAACGCCCGGCCCCTGGTGGGCGCGGGGCCGGGACGGCGCAAAGATGAGGTCTAATAAGCACTGGCATCCGAGCCTGTCCGGAACTCAGCTAACCACGCGTTTCCTGGAGGTGCGCTGAATCGATGGCGCCGTCTGCGCACAACCAGCGCCGGCAGCGGCGGCGGCAGCGGACGCGCGCTGTTGTTCGCGGCACAGCCGTGGCAAGCGATATGCCGTACCCCCCGCATCCGCGCCCCCCCCCCCCCCCAGGCCTTCTTCTGCGCCCTCTCCCTGGCCGCGGCGGCCTGGGGGGGGGGCTTTGAACGGCGACCAGCTGGCGGGCGCGGGGGCGGCGCCCCAGCCGCAGGGCGTGCAGCCGCAGGGCGTGACTCGCGCCGCGCCTCCCAAGCGCCCGCCCCTGCCCTGCTTACTGAACCATGCCACCCCCGCCCCTGCCCCTGCCTACCCCCCCCCCCCCCCCCCCCACCCATAGGGCGTGACGCGCGTGAAGCCGTTCATTGCCACGATGCCGCTGCGGCTGGAGGACGGCTGGAACCAGGTCACCCTCAACCTGCAGGGGGGGGGGGGGGGGGACGGGCGCTTTGACCCCGCTTTGACCGGCGCTTTTGAAGCCGCGGAGGGCTTTGGCGGCGAGCGGCGCGCGGAGGCGTGCACCGGCGCAAAGGCGAATGGGGGACCCCCGCGCCGCCGGCGCATCGCTGTGCACGCTGCGCCGCACCCTCCCCCAGCCGCCCCCCTTTCCCCCTCCCGCGCTCCCACCCCCACCCCCACCGCCCCCATCCCATTCCACCCCCCCAAAGGACCTGACCAAGCGCGCCTACGGCACAAACTACGCCGAGACGCTGCGGGTCCAGATCCACGCCAACTGCAGGCTGCGGCGCGTCTACTTTGGGGAAAAGGCGGCCACGGAGGAGGAGCTGCCGGCGGAGTTCAGGCTGTACGTGCCGCTCGCGCCAAAGTGAGGGGCTGGCGCGGCGCGCGGCGCCCATTCGGCGCGCGGTTGCGAGGCTGTGCGCGGCGCGGCGCGGGCAGAGCGAGGCGCGGCCGGCGGCCGGCTCTGGCAATCGACGACGGCTGCGGGCGGGCGCGGCAGCTGCGACACGCTGCGCGCCCGCCGGCGCCTCCAGGCGCGTGTAAATATGCAGCGCCAAGCGCTTCGGGGGCTGGGGATCCGCGCCGAGCGCCCGCAGTGCCGAGCGGCGCGCAGCTGCGCCGGGTTCGCGGCGGCGCACTCAAGGGGGGTCCCGTCGCCCAGCACCCCCCGGTACGGCACGTAGCAACTTGATCCGCGTGTTTAAAGCCGCTATCAAGCCTCAACAGACGCCGCTCGCACTTGATCGCACACCGATCTGACCTGTTTTCGCCTGGAAGCGCACGTCTCGAGCCTCTTCCGCTCAGCAGCACCACCTAGAGGGGTCTAGGCGCCGCTGTCTGAGCCTCAGTCAATCCCCTGCGCAGCCGCGGCCGCGGCGGCGCGCAGCGCACTGCGCGGCTCGGTGCACAGCATGGCGGGCGAGCAGCAGCAGCCGCGGTGGAGCATGGACTTTGGCTCCCTGGGTGTGTCCCACGACAAAAAGTACAACCTGGACCCCCCCGGCTTTGATCCCCAAGCGGCTCGCGACCCGGTGCGCCCTCAACGCTCTCACCCCCCCCCTCCTCGCCAGTGCGGTGCAGCGGTGCGGCGGCAAGCTGTACGCAGCGCATCGATCCCCCCCGCCACCCCGCATGCCGCCCATGCGCGCGCCTGATCCCGCCACGCCCATGCGGGCCGCGCCGCGCAGGTCGTGGGGACGTCTGCCGTGGGGCGGCGGGCGCAGGACGACGCAGACACCCTGCGCAAGAAGCAGGAGGTGGGGGCAGCTGGGGTGGGGGGGAGGCGACGCGCGGCTTGCCACTTATCAGCCCTTTGGGGCGCAACCAAAGCGGGCGCAGCCCTTGTTTGAGCCTTTAGGCCTTGGCAGCGGCAGCGGCAGCGGCAGCGGCAGCGGCAGCGGCAGCGGCAGCGGCAGCGGCAGCGGCAGCGGCAGCGGCAGCGGCAGCGGCAGCGGCAGCGGCAGCGGCAGCGGCAGCGGCAGCGGCAGC
>BDRX01000003.1:374299-543666 GCA_003203535.1 Raphidocelis subcapitata
CTGCGGCCTGGGAGGCTGATGCCGTCCGGGCGGGAGGGAGGCCGGCGGGCAGCTGCTGCCTCGGCGCATCAACCTTTGGCGCCCGACGCACCCACCCCTTCCTCACCGCCTCCCCCCCACCCCCCCCACCCCCGCCCCCCCCCCCCCCCAGGCCTTCTTCTGCGCCCTCTCCCTGGCCGCGGCGGCCTGGACCCTGGCCGCCGTCGGCTCGCCGCTCCCCGCGGCCGCGCTCGCGGCGGCGGCCGCGGCCGCCGGGCTGCTGACCTCGGGGGCGCACATCGGCATTCCGATTTTCGTGCGCCTGACCCGCCACGGCCGCCGCCTGCTGGCGCACCACCCCTGGGCCGACGCCGCCTCGTCGTCCGCCCTCTGCCTCGCGTTTGCCGCCGCCGCCGGCCTGCTGCTGCGCGCGGCCGCGGTGCGCGGCTGCTTGGCGCAGTCGGCGCGGCCGCCGGGGTGGGGGGCGGGGCTCAGCCCCGACGGCTCCGCCTCAAAGGCGGCCCAAATGAGCTTCAGCCTCGACGACCATATCCACATCTGGTGAGGGGGCGCGGCGGCCCTTGCTTGCAGCGTTTCGGGGGGGGCAGCTGACTCGAGTTGGAACCAACACTAATTGGTTGCCTCCAACCACCGCCGCAACCCAGAACAAGCGCCCCCAGTTTCAAACCTCGCTTCCCCCCCCTCCAACACGCAGCCCCACCCCTCCCCCCTCACCCCACGCACCCGGCCACGCCCACCACCCCCCCTCCCCCCCCTCCCCCAGGCCCCGCGGCCCCTCCGACCTCCGTTCCGAGGCTGCCGTCGGCTGGACCATGCTGGTCGAGGTGCTCTTCGCGGGCCAGCTAAACCCCGACTACGGCCGGGACCCGGATTTCCAGCAGCTCCTCGCCTCCCACGTGAAGCGCATCTGGCGCCCGTCGACCACGGCCGCCCGCGGAATGGATCTAAACTCGCCTCAGTCCGACGCGGCCGGCGCGGCGGGCGCCGACGCCGCGGCGATGGCGGCTATTTTCGACGCGGGCGAGGTTTCCTTCAACCCCCGCCGCCCCGCCGCCGCGCCCCCCTCGCCGCCGCCGCCGCCGCCACCGCCGCCGTTCGCGCCCGCCGGCGGCGGCGCGGCGCCCGACGCGGCGGCGCCGGCGCTGGCGGCGCTGGTGTCGATGCGGCCCGAGGCGGGCGCGGCGGCCGTGGGGCCCGGGTTTGTGGGGTTTGACATGATAGAGACCACGCTGCGGGCCTTCGAGGCGGGGCAGCCGCCTGCGGTGGTGGCCGCCGCCGCGCCATACATCAAGGCGAGTTGCGCCGCGGGCCGTGCCGGTGCCTGCGGTGCCGCGCGGCGGCGCGCCGCTTTGATTGGGTGTCGATGCGCCTCAGCGGCCGTGCAGCAGCCCAATCGCCCGCCAAAACGGCAAAGCGAGCCGGTGGCAAGGCAGCAGGGGCCCGACCCCGCCCAAAACCGCTCCCCTCCCCTCCCCCCAGGCCATGTGGGCGCCCTACACGCAGCCCAACCTGACTCAGCCGTATGAGGAGCTCTCTGACTACGAAAGGGTGAGGAGGATTGAGCTTCCAGGGGGTTTAGTCACTTAGTGCCGCGGCCCTGTTTCCCATTATCCGAGCCACCTTCGACCCCCAAGCTCACTAAAACCGTCAAAACCAAACCCCCGGAAACAAAACCGCCCAGGTGATGCTGGATGCGTTTGACGGCGGTTATGTCAGCTTTGACTCATTCCGCCCGCTGGAGGGCGCCGAGGCGCGCCGGCGCGCGCGCGCGGCCGAGGCGGCGGCCGAGGCGCGGCGGGGCGCGACGGTGTGCTCGCTGGTTGAGGCGTGCATCGCGGCGTGTGAGCCTCACGCGAGCGCGCGCGCGCGCGCGCCCGCTCTTGTCTGTGCAGGCGCGGGCAGCTCGTTTTGCCTGCAGGCCTGCCCCTCCAAGGCGCGCCCATGCCTGGTCCGAGGCCCAGCCGCTGCCTCTGTGATGGGGCGCTTTTGCGCGGCGGGTTTGGCACGGCTGTGAGGGTGTGAGGGGCCGCCGCCTGAAATCCCCTGCGCCCAAACCCCCCCTCGTCCCAAAATCAACCCCCCGCCCCGCGCCGCCCCGCTCCACCCCCAAAGGCCTGCTGTCGACCGTCGCCTTTGGCGCCAGCGCAGTGCTCGCGGGGCTCGAGGTCCGCCAGGGCCGCGGCGCGGCGGCCGCGGCGGCGGCGGGCGCGGCGGCGGCAAAGGGCGGCGCGCTGGCGGCGCCGGATGCGCTCGAGGCGGAGCGAGCGCTGAGTGGGTGGCCCTCTCCGCGCGGGCACGCGCCTTTGCTGCTGCCCGAAGGCCGCCGCCTGCGCGCGCGCGCGAGATGCATTGCCCCTCGCGGTGCATCGCTCCTCGGCCCCTGCCTCCGCCTTGAGCCGCCGCCGCCGCTTCCGCCGTCTCCCTCTCCCGCAGGCGCCAACCTGAGGGCCCGCGAGTCCTGCGACGGCCGGCCGGGCCCGCTCTCGGCGCCGCTCGCCGGCGCGGGGGGCGCGTGAGGGGCCGGCGCCCCCGCCTCCCGCGGCGCCGCCGGGCCGGATGCGGGGGTGCAGCCGCGGCCAGCCAGCCCGCCTCTGGCGACACGCATCTGGCGCGCACGAGAGCGCGGCACGCCTTTGCTTTGCTTTGCTTTGCCTTCCTTTGCCTTGCCTTGCTTTGCCTTGCCTTGCCTGACTGACTTGACTGAAGCTTCCACCCCAGACGGTGCTTTTCACCATCTCACTTCCCCCGCGTTTTTGTTCCCCTGGCCGCTTGCCTCCTGGCGAGGCGCCCAGGCGGGCCCGACCAAAACACGAAACCCAAAAAGTCCCAGCTGCGGCCGACGCGGCGCCGCCGGCAGCCCCCAGGCCCGGCGCGCGTTTCTGCGAACCGTTCCCCCCGCGCCGCGCGGGGCCCGCCGCCCCCGCCCCGCCCCGCTGCGTGCGGCCCGGTGCTGCGCCCTCGAAACCCCCTCCTTTGCTCCGCTTTGCTTTGCCCGGCCTCTCCCGCTCGGCCTGCCATTTGACAGGCCGGACCCTTGGGCAGTGCTCTTAACAGGCCGGACCCTTGGGCAGTGCTCTTAACAGGCCGGACCCTTGGGCAGTGCTCTTAACAGGCCGGACCCTTGGGCAGTGCTCTTAACAGGCCGGACCCTTGGGCAGTGCTCTTAACAGGCCGGACCCTTGGGCAGTGCTCTTAACAGGCCGGACCCTTGGGCAGTGCTCTTAACAGGCCGGACCCTTGGGCAGTGCTCTTAACAGGCCGGACCCTTGGGCAGTGCTTGTCACGCGGGGCCGCCGCCAACCCAAAAGCGCCCCCGCCAAAGGGTGCCGCCCTCCCCCAAGCCCCAGAGGCGCCGCCTGCACACCCCAATGCGCGGGCGCGCCTGTAACCGCGAACCCCGCGCCACCCTTGTGCCTGGCCGCGTAGTGGGGACAGTCCAGGCACCTTGCCGCTTCCGCTTGCTGCCTCCGCCGCTGGGTTGCTGCCCGACCAGGGCGCCCCCCCAACACGTCTTCACCCCAGGCGGCGGCTGGATGGGCCGCGGCCCGTTTGCGGCACCCAGTGCTCAGTGTTTACTTCGGGGCGGGGGGAACTGGGCCTCCTCTTCGCCCCGCGACGGCACAAAACGTAACACAAACAGCGCGAGCGCGCGCGCGCCGCAGCGGCCCGTGACCGCCGCGCCGCGCGCGCGCAGCGGCGGAGCGAGGGAGGCGGCGGCGTCGAGGGCGGGGCAAGCGCGCCAGCCCTCCCGGCCGACTCAGCAGGGTACACAGGGGGCCGGGCCGGGCCCGCCCCGTTCGCCGGCGGCGCGGCGCCTCACGCGGGCGGCCCCCCCCTTCACGCCAGCGCCGCGTTGGCCTCCCGCAGCGCCTTGCGCCCCCTCGCGCCGCCGCCGCCGTCGCCGCCGCCCGCCGCCGCCGCCGCCTTGCCGCGCGCGGCGTTCTCCCCGCCGCGCGCCGCGCCGCCGCCGCCGCCGCCGCCTTCGTAGCGCGCCACCGTCGACACCCCGTCCACGAACTTGGTCCTGAACAGCACGTTTGCGTTGTTGAACATCCCCTCCTTGAGGGAGACCACCACAAACTGGGACTCGGGGAAGTGGCGCTTGATCATGGCGCCGATGTTCTGGGGGGGGAGGGGTCGTTTTGAGGGGGGGTTGTGAGGGGCCGTGCTGCGGTCACCGCAAACGGCACGGGGCCAGGATGGCGGCGCGGCTGCGTGCCCTATCCTTTTCCAAAACTAAACTACCCCCCCCCCCCGAGCCCCAACCCCCCCCCGGCCCTGCCTTCAACAAGGACACAAACCCCAAACACCCCCAACCCCCCCCCACCTGCGTGTGGTTGAGGTCCAGCGCCGCGTCCACCTCGTCCAGGATGTAGATGGGCGCGGGCTTGAAGCGGCACAGCGCCAGCACCAGCGACAGCGCGAGCAGCGAGCGCTGCCCGCCGGAGAGCTCGGTGAGGGACTCCTTCCACACCCCGCCGAATGCGACGCGCACCTCCAGGCCTGGGGGCGGTTGTTGGACATGTTTTTTTTGGGGGGGTGAGACGTGTGGTTGTTTAGCGGGCGGCGGGGCGAGGATCGCGTGCGGGGCGGGGGGGTTCCCTGTGAGGGGCCGCGCCTCGCCGACCGCACTCCAATGCACGCGCCGCGCCGCTGCAGCGGCTCTCACGCGCCCCGCACCCTGTGCCCCGTGCCCCCTCCACTCCCCCCCCCTCCCCCCACCGTCGAGGAAGGTGCCGCCCTCTGGCGGCACGAGGCGGGCCTCTGTGCCGGGCAGCAGGCTGCTGAAGATTGCGCCGAACGACTCGCTGACCTGGGGGGGGGGGGGGCGGTTGGGGGCGGTTGGCGGCGGTTTGGGCGGTTCGGCAAAACAGCACACACCCTGAAACCAGCAGCCCCCGAGTCCGGATGTCCAGCCCCTTGTGAGTGCCAACACCAGCCCTCCCCCCCGCCAGGCCCCCAACCCCCCCAAACCTTTTTCCAGGTGCTCTCGAGCGCGTCGCGCTTTTTGTCGTCCAGCTGCTGGATCACCGCCGCGATCTGCTGGCGGTCCGCCTCCACCTTTTTGGGGGGGGAGGGGGGGGAGGGGGTTGTGAGTGTGTTTGGTGTGCGTGTGTGTTTGTTTGTGTGCGCACGCGTGATGTGCATTCCGCGGCAGACAGGCGGCTATGACAGGCAGGGATGAAAGGCAGGGATGGAGCGCAGCGCCGCGCCCACCTGCTGTCTCTTTGCCTGCAGCGCCTCCACCTCCTCCTTGTTGCGGCGGTACATCGCATCCGCCTGCGGTACGGGTGGACGGACGGACGGATGGGTGCGTCACTCGCGTCACCCACGCGCCCTCAGAGCCTTTACACGACACCCCCAAAAGCGTGCACGCCCCCACCTCCCCCCAAACCCCCACCCCCCCCCCCCCAAAAAGCGCGCCTGCTTCTCCACGCCCCGCTCCCTCAGCGCCGCCAGCCGCGCGCCCGTGTCCTCGTACTCGGCGTATGCCTTGGCGGGGTCGACGGCCGCAAAGTCAAACTCGCCGCGCGGCTTGCCGAAGTTTGACTGGGGGGGAGGGGGGCGTGCGTTATGCGTTTTTGTGTTTGTTTGTGTGCAGTGTGTCGGTGTGCGCTGGTGTGTGTTTGTGTGGACGCCGTGTGTCGGTGTTGTGTGTGTTGGTGGGGTTGATTTGATTTGTGTGCGTTTTTCGCGCAGAAGGCTCCAGCGTTGCGTGGCGCCCCCTGCGTGGCGCCCCCTGCACACGCACTGCGCCCCCCTTCCTCTTCCCCCCGCCCTTCCCTCCCCACACCTTTTCGCGCCCTATCCACTCAAAGTCCTCCTCCAGCCGCCGCATGCGGTCCTGGGCGCCGCCCTGCTCGCTGCGCTTGGACGCAGTGCTGCGGGGTGGTGGTGGGGGGGGTGAGGTGGGGTTTTTTTTCAGCAAGCGCATGATTGGGTTGGAAAACGTTGGGGGGGTGGGGTGGGCGAGCGGGTTCCCCACCCCCAGGCCCACCAGCCACCCCGAATCCGCCCCAAATCCGCCCCAAACACCCCCCCACCGGCTGTCCAGGCGCCGCCGCTCCACCTCCAGGTCCTGCAGCTGCGACTGCAGCGCGGCGCAGGCGCGCTCCAGGGAGCGGATCTCCGCGTCGCACTCCTGCGGGGGGTTGGGGTGGGGTTGGGTTGTGTTGGGTTATGTTGGTGGGTTTGGGTTGGGGTTAGAGTTACTCTACCTCTTTTTGTGGGGTTGATCGGGGTTTCGCTTTGATCTGCGCCGTGCTGCCCCCATCCCCCCCAGAACCGCCCCCCGGCCACCCCTCTCCCCAAAAGACCGATCCCCGCCCCCTCGCCTTGAGCCGCGCCCGCTTGGACTGCAGCCGCTCCGCAGCGGCGCCGTGCGCGGCGGAGGCCGCGTCCACCGCCCCCTGCAGCTTGGCAAGCTCGACCTCCATGGCTGAGGGGGGGGTGCGGTGTTTTTTGGGCGGGGCGGGTGTGTGTGTGTGTGTGTGTGTTGCTACAGTGCTTTGAAGCTTTGCCAATGCGTCCGCGCCGTGCGCAGCGCCTTGCAAGCCAGGCAGGCGGCTTTGCACAGCCCCAAACTGCATAAACCCCACAAAAAAGGCAAAGGTAGACAACAATAGGGAGCAAAAGCAGCATAAAAGCGGGCGGCCAGCACCCACCCGCCACTCCCGCCTTGGCCTCTTTTATCTCCCCCTCCACCCTGCCCCTCGCCCCCGCCGCCGCCTCGGCCTCCGCCTCGGCCTCGTTCAGAGCCGCCTCGGACGCGCGCGCCGCCTTGCGCGCCGCCTCAAGCGCGGACTTGGCCGACTTTAGCTTTTCTTTGGCGGACTTGACGCGGGCGGTGCGGTCGCGGGAGAGCTCGGAAATCTCCTTCTCCAGGGCCTGGCGGGGGGGGGGGGGGGCGGGCGCGCTTTGGGGTGGGGGTTTTCGAGGCGGCGCTTTTTGAGCGCTCGCGGTGTAGTGGCGGCGGCGCGCGACTGGCGGCGCGGGCGGGGGGTGCGCTGGTTTGGGGCGCCCGGCGCGGGCTCGCGAGCCCGCAGGGGCCCCGCTGCAGCGGCGCCGGCATTGCCGGATGGCCAAGCGGGGGCGGTGGGACGGCGCGCCCCCTTCTTCCCCCCCAGCACGCACCTTGGCCATCTGCCCCATCTCCGAGCGCCTCGCCGCCGCCGCGTCCTTGGCCGCGCGCGCCGCCTCGGCCTCCGCCTCGGTGGCGGCCAGCGACTCGGCGAGCTGGCTGCTCTCGCTGCCGGCGACGCGCTCCTGCAGCAGCGACAGCGAGTGCCTCTGCAGCTCCAGCTCCTGGTGCAGCCTGGTTCGGGGGTTGAGGGATTTGGGGGTTGGGGCATCCTCGAACCGGACTCGACACTCGATCGGACTCGTTGGGGGGAGGCAGCCGCGCGCTAGCGCCGGCGCAGGCAAGCCCCGCGAGCGCCTGCGCCCGCCCCAGAATCGGCCCGCGCCCCGCCGCCCCAGCCCCCTCGCCCAACTTATACCCCCCCCCCCAAAACACCCTCCTGCCCCCTCGGCTCCTGCCCCCCGCTCCCCCCCGGCCCACTTTCTGAACTCCTTGCCCGCCGCCGCCGTCGCCGCGAGGCGGGCCTCGGTCTCCTTCAGCCGCGCGCCCGCCTCGGACAGGCGCTCCTCCGCCGCCAGCAGCTCCGTCAGCGCGGCCAGCACGCAGCCGCCCTGGGGGGCGGGGGCGTTTGGGGGGTGGGGTGTTGATTGAGCTTTGGGCGGGTGGGTTGTTGGGTTGGGTGGGCGGTTGGGGCGGGGGTGGGTGGGTGGGTGGGTGGGTGCAGCTGGCAGAGCATTTGAGGGTGAGTGCTCAGCTCCAGGCAGCCCACGTGGTCGCATTTTTCGAGGCATGCCTGCAGCACTCGTCCGAAGCTTGGGCGCGCACGCACGCACACCCCACCCCGCCACCCCACCCCCCCAAACAAAAAACAACCGCCGCGCCGCGCCGCGCCTGCTGCCGCGCGCCGCCCGTGAGCAGTCCCTTGGGGTTGAAGTCGTCCCCCTCCAGCGTGACGCACCGCCGCTCCACGTCGCGCGAGAACGCGAGCTTCTTCGCCGTCGCGGCGTCGGCGCAGACAAAGGCGCCGCCGAAGACGTACTTGATGGCGGCCTCCACGCCGCCGTCGAAGCCGACGAGCTCGAGGGCGGGGCGGGCGCGGCCGGCGCCGAGCTTGGCGGCGGCGGAGAGCACCGCGGCGGGGTCGTCGCGGTAGCGGATCTGGGGGGGGTGGGGGGGGGTTTGGGGGGGTTATGGGATGGTTTTATGTCGGCGGGGGTGATTGGGCTGGGGTGTTTTCGGGTGGTAGGTTGAGAGGTTTATAAGGCAGGGTTTGGGAGGCCGGGGATGGGGTTTGAGACAGGTTTTGGGTGCAGCTTCGCCGGCCATGCTGCAGCCTGCTGTCGATCACGTCACCCTGCAGGCCCAGAGCCCCCCCACCTGGTTGAGCGGGATGATGGTGACGCGCTTCTGCAGGGCGCCCTTTGCCAGCAGCGCGCGGCCCGTGGCGTCAGAGTCCACGACTACCTGGGGGTGGGGGGGTGGGGTTTGGGGGTGGGGGGGTGGGGTGGGGTTTGGGGGGTGGTCAGGTAGGTGGGGGTGTTGGTTGTTGGTTGGGTGCTGGTTCGGGGGTGTTGGGGTGGGTGGTGTGGTGGGTGGGGTGGTAAGGGAGCGTGGAATTGGGCAGCCAGTCGGGGGTTGGGCGTGTGGGGGGGATAGGTCGGTGGTGGGCTGGGGGTGAGGCGAGTGGCATCTGAGCGATGGGGTAGGGGGCAGGCGTGCACGCTCGAACAGCACGCGGCCCCCCCAACCCCCCGCGCGGCCGCCGCGCCGCGAGCGCACCTGGTAGAGGCGCCCCCCGGCCACGACCTCGAGCGCCGTGGCGGTGGCGGGGTCGCGCACGCGGACCAGCTTGGCCACAACCTGGGGTGGAGGGGGTTTGGGTCCCGGATCGGTTTAGGGACGCGCGGATGGTTTGGGTGTCGGCTCAGGCTAGGGGCGCCGCGCTTCGAGTGGGGTGGGGCTACGCGCCGCCGGCTGCCAGGCGCCGGGTGCGCGCCGGCGTGCGTGCCGCCGCCATGCCTGTCCCATGGGCTTCGCCTCGCTGTTGGGAGGGATTCAAAGCGCCCCCCAAAACGTCCCCGGCCCGCGGCGCTCACCCCCTTGACGCGCTCCCTGTCAAAGCCCCTCTCCGGGTCCTTGAACTGAAAGTCCAGGCTGGAGGGAAGCTGGGGGGGGGGGGGGTTTGGGGCGGGGGATGGCGGGGGGGCGCGCGCGTGTTTCGTGGTTTGATCTTGGTTCTCTCGGGGCAGGGCAGCTCGGGACGGGGGCTGTGCTGGTGCCGGGTCCCCCCAAAACACACCCACCCCTTCTGAAACAGCGTCCCCATTTTACTCCCCCAAATCCCAATCCTTCGATCCCCCATTCAGCTCCCCCATTTCCACTCTTTTGGCACGGAAACTGTGTTGGTGCCTTGCCAAGTGTCGGCAACACACCAACGCAGCCCCCATTCAAATCCCTCCTTTCTACCCCTGTGGCATGGGGGCTGTGCTGGGGCCGGGTCCCCCCAAAAACACGTCACCTCCCTCGCTCAGAACTCCGTTCCCTCAAAATGCCCGCCAACCCCCCCACGCACTTTCCCGGCCGCGCCGGGTCCCCCCCAAAGCACGCAACGCCCCTCGAGAACCCCCCCACCATCCAGTCGAATGCCCCCCCATCCAAAAAACCCCAAACCCCAGTCTTTTGGCCTGGAGGACCTGGCTGTGCTGGTGCCGGGTCGAAAACACCGGCCCCCCAAATGCCCCCATTCAACCCCCCCAACCCCAAAAACGCACCCCCCCAGTCCTTTGGCCTGGAGGACCTGGCCGTGCTGGTGCTGGACGAGGCGGACCGCCTGCTGGAGATGGGGTTCAAGGAGGAGGTGGGGTTTGACCGGGGGTTTGACCGGCAGGTTTGACCGGCAGCTTTGACCGGCGCTTTGACCGGCAGCTTTGACCGGCAGCTTTGACCGGCAGCTTTGACCGGCGCTTCGACCGGCGCCGTGACGGCGGTTTGACCGGCGGTTGACCGACGGCGATCGGACCGCTGGCTTTACCGCCGTCCCCCCCCCCCCCCCCACCCCCCCACCACCCGGGGGGGGGTGGGGGGGGGGGGGGGGGGGGGGGGGGGTTTGGGGGGGATTTGTGAGCGCGCCTGTGTGCAGTGGTGTATGTGCGCGGGGGGGCGGGGCTGGAGGGGCGGACGCCGGGGCGAGTTCAGGCTCGGGCTGCCCCAGCTCGCCCCTGCGGCGCCAAACCCCTCCCGCATGCGCCTGCGCCCGCCCCCCGAAGCAGCCAGCGGCGGGCCCCGCCCTCCCGCCCCCCCCCCCCCCAAAAAAAGACCAGCCCCACCTTGGCGGCGAGGGCCTCCACCGCGTCGCGCGCGGCGCGCACCGCGGCGGCCTGCTCCGCGCGCGCCGCCTCGAGCGCCTCGGCCTCGGCGGCGTCGAAGCCCAGCGACGACAGCTTGGACGCGGCGGCGTCGACCTGCGGGGGGCGGGTTTTGGGTGGGCCGGTTTGGGATCGCTCGGCCGGCAAACGGTCGGAGAGCGCGGCGCTGGGCCTTGGGTGTGCAAGGCGGCGTGAGCGCGCGCGCGGGCCCGCTCCCCATGCGCATTCAGGCACGCTGCCCCCTCAGCCGCGCACCTTCTTCTGCGCCGTGGCCAGCTCCGCCTGCAGCTTGGAGGCCTCCTTGCCCTTTGCCGCCAGCGCCTTGCGCTGGGACTCGGCCTGCTTGGCCAGCAGCTTGAGCTTCACGTCGCAGGCCTGTTGGGGGTGTGTGGGGGGGGGGATTTGGGGGGTGTGGGGTTTGGAGGGTGGGGGGGTTTGGGGGTGGGGGGGTTTGGGGGTTGGGAGGATGCTGGCGTTGGAAAGCTGGCAGATGTTTTGAGTTGGGTGGGCCACCAAAGCTGTTTCGCCTGGCGTGTGCCCTGGCTTTGGCTTTGGGCGTGTGGCCTCTTTTCGTGCGCCCGCTTGGGGCCCCTGCTCCGCCCCTCCCTCCCCAAAAAGGACAGCGCACCTTGATCTCCGCCTCAGCCGCGGTCTGCGCGTTGGCCGCGTCCGCCAGCCGCTCCTGCGCGCTCTTGTTGCTCTCGTCGCGCCCGTCGCCCGCCTCGGCGCCGGCCAGCTCGCGCGTCGCCGCCTCGACGGCGCGCTCGGCGGCGGACAGCGACGCGGCCGCCTCGTCGCGCGCGGCGCGGGCGGCGGCGACGCGGGCGGCCAGGCCGGCCTCGCCGAGCTCTGCCAGCTGGGCCTGCGGGGGATGGGAGGGTGGGGGGGTTCAACGGTTACGGTTAGGGGCTGCGTTCCGGC
This sequence comes from Raphidocelis subcapitata, assembly GCA_003203535.1. Taxonomy (NCBI): domain Eukaryota; kingdom Viridiplantae; phylum Chlorophyta; class Chlorophyceae; order Sphaeropleales; family Selenastraceae; genus Raphidocelis; species Raphidocelis subcapitata. The sequence continues at coordinate 385,667 of BDRX01000003.1, forward strand.
CCTTTTCCGTGTAGAACAAGCCGTTGTGGTTTGCCTGGCCTGCAAACCGCACGCAATCGCAGACTCCCACCCTCCCACGGCTCCGGAAGCCGGAACCCCTCCGGCCGCACCTCGAGCGCCGCCAGCGCGGCCGCCTCCCCCGCCAGCGTGTCCTGCCTGTTCTTGACCTCCGCCTGGTCCTTGGCCAGCCTTTGGGCGCGGTTTGGGTTTGCCGATGGGTTGGTGGGGGCCGATGGGGCGGGGGCGTGATGGGAGGCGGGTCCCGGGCTGGCAGAGCTGCTCTGCTGCGCCCAACGCCATGTCAAACCGGGCGACCACCAAGCCCAAGCCCAGGCCCAAGCTTCCAAGCCTACACCCCCAGCACCCCCCCCCCGGGCTCACTTCATGGCCAGCCGGTCCACCTCCTCCTGCAGCTCCTTCACCTCACCCCCCGCCTGCAGCTCCTTCTCAGTCTGCAGCGCCGCCACCTCGGAGGCGCGGTCGGCGGCTTCGGACTCGAGCGCGGCGCGGCGCGCGTCGAGGGCGGCCGCCTCGGACAGCAGCGCCTCCAGCTCGCCTTGGCCGCTCTCCAGGGCGCTGGGGGGTGGGGAAAGGGGGTACAGGTGTGGCGAGGGAGGGGGGGAGGGGAGGGTGCGTTGGGTGGGGGCCAGGGGGGGTGTCGGGGTCAGGCGGCGCGCCGGCGGGGCACCGGTGGTGCAAAAGGGGGCGGCGCGAGCAGGGCATGCAAGGCGGGGACCCGGGCAGTTTGGGGAAGGCGGGCCGCTCACCGCAGGCAGATGCTGTACTCGTGGGCCACGCAGAAGCGCTTGAGGCGCTCGTAGGCCTGCGGACAGCGGCGGCGGCGGCGGCGCGCGGTGTTGGCGGGGCCGGAGGGTGGGCCGCAGCCCTGGTTGGGGGCAACGGAGCCCCGCACGCCCCGCTGCAAATCCTTCAAGCCCCCTTTCTGCCCCCCGCCAGCCCCAAGCCCCCTTCCAAGCCACCCCCCCCCCACCTGGCTGGTGACTGCGTATTCGTGGTACTGCGCGCACTGGCGCTCCAGCAGCTTGAGGGTGGGCAGCAGCTCGTCGTTCATTAGCTGGGGGGAGGAGGGGCAGGGGGGACAGGGGGTGCAGGGGGGGGAGGGGAGGGAGGGGTCGTCGAGAGGTGGAAAAGGCCGGGGGGAGGGTTGCGCGAGGCAGGGCACGCCTCTGCCAAGTGCGGGACGTGCCTAGACAGCAGCCCCGCTCCAGACCCCGCCCGCGGTCAAGAGACGGCCCCCCATCGGTCAACGCGCCGGTCAAACGGCGGTCAAACGCCCCCACCCTCCCACCTGGTCGATCTCGTCGAGCTTGGTCTGCTTCTTGGACAGCGTGCGCAGCGCGCCCTCCTTCTTGCGCTCGTAGAGCTTGGTGCCGCTGGCCTCCTCCAGCAGGGAGAGGATCTCGGGGGGCTTCATGTTCATGATCTGGGGGAAGGCGGGCGGGCGGGAATATCCGTTTGGGGGTGGTGGTCGGCGGGGAAGGGTTGGCGGCATCAGGGAGAGGGGGTGCCGGGACGGCAGGGTGCGCGGCGCATGGGCCAAGCGGGCGGGCCTTTCTTCGCGCGTGCTCTCCCCCGCTTTGCCGTGGGCGAGCCGCGCCGGCCCCTCCCTGTGCCCAAGCCCCCACCTTTGTGACGCGCCCCTGCATGATGAGGAAGTGGGGGTTGTTCACGTTGAGCTGCACCGACTGGAACAGGTCGGCCACGCGCCTGGGGGAGGGGGGGGCATTGGGGGGCGGAGGGGGGCGAGCGTTGGCGCGTTGGGGTTGCACATGTGAGCCACGCCGGGATGCTGCGGTTGCGAATGGCAGCGCCCTGCATGCCGCCCGCCACACTGCCCAGGCCGCTTTGTAGAAGATTTGTTCGGCTGCCACATCCGCGCAACCATTGCGCCGCCGACGCCGCCACTGCTGCCCCCCGACGCTACTTGCTGCCGCAACGCAACGCCGGCCCAGGTGACACGCACCCCTGCTGCGCCGCGTGGCCGTTGATGAGGTACTTGTCGCGGCCGCCAATCACAATCTGCGCAGTTTGGGGGGGGGAGAGGGCGCACAGCGGCGCAGCAGACGGATCAGGACCGGGGGCGCCTGCGCGCTTGTTTTGCTGCCGCCGTCGCTGCCTTGACGCGCGTGCGCTGCCCCAGCGCCACAAAACCCGAGGCCCCGCCCGCCCGGAGCCGCCACGCCGCCGCGCCACACCCCCGCGGGGCACCCCGCCCCCCCGGCAGCTTTGCCCGTGCCTGGCGGGTGACTGTGATGAGCTCCTTGTCCTCGTAGCCGGAGGGCCCGTTGGCGGGGTCGTCGTTGTGGAAGGTGATGGAGACAGAGGCCTTGGTGATGCCGGCGCTGCCCTGCTTGTAAACAAGCTCCTGGAGGGAGCCGGCGCGGACCTACGGGGGGTGCCGGCGGCGGAGGGAGCAGCGGCGGCGGCGCGCGTGGGCGGAGGCGCGCCGCGCATAGCCTCGCGGGGCGGAGGCGTGCGACAACGGGCGCCGCGCCGCGGGGCGGCTGCAAAGAATGACGAGCCTGCTGCCCCGGGCTGCTGGCGCCCGCAGCCAGGGCCCTCGCCGCAGCAGCAGGGACGGCGGGGCAACTCGCCTGCAGCCGCGTGCGCAAGCACGTGTTGCGTTCAAAGTGCGCGCAGCGCGGCGCAGCGCGCGCGCCGCGCCGCTGCGCGCGCCCCCGCCCCCCGCACCTGCGCCAGGTTCTTGATGCCCATGACGAAGCAGATGGAGTCCAGGATGTTGGACTTGCCGCTTCCATTGAGACCCGTGATGGCATTGAAGCCGGGGTCGAAGTTTGAGAGCGTCACGCGCTGGGCGTACGACTTGAAGCCGTCGATCGACACCTCCTTGATGTACATGGCTGCGAGCGCCCTCCCAAGCGCCTTTTAGAAGGTCTGTGGGGGCCCTTAAGCGGCGAGGGCCGCCCGCATCGCCGTGGTGCTCTCAGTGGTGCAAGGCGCGAAGGCGCGTGTTGGGCTGGGCGGTTGGGGTGTCGACGCACGCGTTTGCGCAATCGAGGACCAGAGGCGATCCCGACGGGAAGAGCGGTCCAGCAGGCCGCGGGGCGGGGCCGGGAATTTTGAATCGGCGGGGGCAGCTGCCCGGCTGGGCCGCAAGTTTTGCGGGGCGTGAGGGGGAAAGCTAGCCGTGTTCGGGATAAGGAACTCGCTGGTTTTAGCCAGTGAAAGCCCCTTGCCGAAGCTCGCCCCCGCGAACGCAGTGTCGGAAGTCTTCGCAGTTTCGTCCAGCAGCCAGCCCGCGGTCCGCGCAGCCGTAGAGCGAGCGGCTGGCTCGCTCGAGCAGCATGGCTGCAGCCATGGAGGCGCCGCAGCAGGGCGACGCGTGCGCTGCTGCGTGCGCGCGCGTCAGCGGCGGAGGCTGCCCCGCCGCCGCCGCCGCTGACGGCGCCCCCGGCGGCTGCGTGCGGCTCAGAGACATGCGCGAAGAGGACCTGCCGCAGGTGTCCGCAGGTGAGGGGTGGGTGCGGCGGGTCGTCGCCGCGGCCCCCGCTGCTGCGTGCCGGCTCTTCGAGGACCCACCCACAAGCGCCCCCTTCCCCACCGACAGCCCCCTCCGTCCCTGCCCCCTTTGAAAACCGCCCGCAGTGATCGCCGAGGCCTTCCACGCCGCCGCCGGCGTGCCCCCCGGCGGCCGCGGCGCCTTCACCGGCGTCGACAAGGGCTGGCGCCTCTTCCACGCCGCGGCGGCGCTCGTCGCCGTCGACGCCCGCGGCGCGGTCGTGGGCTGCGTCTTTGCGATGCAGCTGGGGCCGCGGTTCGCCTACTTCGGCCCCCTCGCGGTGAGGCCCTGCTCGAGCGGCCACGGAATCGGGCGGATGCTCGCCTCTGAAGCCGCGGCGCGGCTGCGGCGCGGCGGAGCAGAGCACATCGAGGCGAGACGGTTGGCTGTGGGGCGGGGACGGAGGGGTGGTTGAGGCGCGGAGCAGAGCGGCCCCCTGGCAGATGCGCGCCTGCGCAGGGCAGGGCGGGGCCGACAAAGCGGCGCCCTGGACAAACGCGCCCCCGCCACGCGCCGCGTGCTGCCCTGCGTGGTAGCATCTCCAGGCCGCCCAAACCCTGCAACGCGTCCACGGATGCATGCCGGCCCCCTTGTAAAACCAAACACCCCCCCCCCAGATTGTGACCTACGCCGACTCCCCAAAGCACATCCACCTGTACGAGTCCTGCGCCGCCCTGCAGGTGGGCTTCCCGATCCACGTGCTGCGCCGCGCCGCCGACGCCGGCGCGGACGCTGCTTACGCGCGCGCCCAGCGGTGCGGCGATGCGTGCGCCGCCGCGGCCGTCTGCGCGGCCGCGGAGCGCGCCGCGGCCGCCGCCGGCGGCGGCTACCGGCTGATCGCGCTGACCGCGCCGCCGCCGCCGGGCGGCGCCGGGGCGGCCGCGCTGGCGGATGTGCCGCGCTTTTGCGGCGCCGCCGTCGCTGCGGGGCTCGACCTGTCGTGCGAGGCGCGCGGCGCGCTGGCGCGCCGCCTCGGCGCCGTGCTGCTGCTGCTGCAGCCGCCCCCGCGCCGCGGCGCACCCGCCGCGGAGGCGGGGCGGCGCGGGGCCGGCGGCGCGGGCACGGCCGCCGGCGCCACGGCCGCATCCGCGGGGAGCGCCCAGCCGCCCTACAGCAGAGGCGGTAGCAGCAGGGGCTGCAGCAGCGGCGGGCTTGGGCCGCAGCCCCCGCTGCCGCCGCCGCGCCTCGCCGGCGTCGCGATCGTCCACGGCCCCGGCGCCGCCGCGCCAAACGAGGCCGCGCCCGGCACGTCGTACCTAAAATTCGCCGCCGCCGACGCGCCCCCCGCGCTGCGCGCGCTCCTGCGCGCCGCGACGGCCGCGGCCGCCGCGGGCGGGCGGGGCGAGGTGCTCGCGGGCGTGTGCCTCGCGCGGCGCCGCGCGTACGAAGAGCTGCTGGCCGCCGGCTTTGAGCCCTGCAGCGTGAACAACATCTCCATGAGGTGGGTGGGGGCCTGGGGTTGTGAGGTGGGGCCCCGGGGGCATTTTGGATGAGCGCGCCGCCAGCTCAGCGGCGGGCTGTGGTGCCATTTGCGGCTGGGCGAAGCCTGCGCATCCCAGCTGGCAGCCCCGCTGCTGGGTGGTATGTGAAACGCGGCCTCCCGCTTTGCCCCGCCCCCGCCCCCGCGCGCGCAGCGACCGCCACCCCCTGGCGCAGTTTGGGCCCGAGACCTATAACCGCTACGACTGCCTTTACATAAGCGACCTGCGGTGACTAACAACAAACGTCCATGCTGTCAAGCTGACGCGCGCGGCAGCGAATTTCTTTTGTTGCTCTTGGGTGAATTAAGCAGCGGCCCTTCCCCCAAACTTTAGAGTGCAGATGTACACTCCCACAGCATTGATTCCCCTCTTGCACGCTTGTGCATCCCGCAGTGTGCCTCTGCCGCTCGTGCTCCTTGCAGCGGCGTCCCATCAGCCGGCAACCACAGGGCAGCCCCGCAAACACTTTGCGCACGCGCGGCCGCGGGCCATCACCCGTCGCGGCACCATCGCCGCAACCCAATCAGGCCCCAGCAGCGCCGAAAGGAGGGAGCGCCTTGAACAGAGACAGACCAATTACACCCCGCGCGGCGTCAACACCCCCCATCATCTAATCTGCACACCGGCCGGCGCGCCTGCTGCCCGCTAGCACATCCACACTCCTCTCCAGCCGCCCTATCTGCGACCAACACGGAAGTCCCAGCCCGGGCGGCGATTGGGCGCCGCACCTGGAGTGCTTTTGCTTGCTTTTCGCTTTACCTGTCGCTTCTTCTGCACTTTTACTGCCACTTTTCTGGATTGAGAGGTTAGCGTGTAAAAAGCTCAGGAAGGGTTTGACTGCACTGCGGCCGGCCGCCGCCGGCCCTCCTCGCTCTGGCGCTGCTTCAGCTGCAGCCTGTGCTTCTGGAGGTGGCTGGCCACTTTTCCCCTGGTGAGCCCGTCCACCTTCACGATGACACAGTCGACTCTCAAAAGGCTGCCGCTGCGGGCTGCGGTGCTGCGGGCTGCGGGCTGCGGGCTGCGGCGCTGCTGCCGCGGGGCGTCGGCGAGCAGGCCCGTGATACGAAAGCAAATCCCAATATACAAACCAAAAAGGGGGGAGGCGGACCGCCTCCCCCCTTTTTCTATTTCTTAATTGGATGATTGATTGACTGGTTGGTTGTTTGATGTGTTACTCACCTGTCCTTGGCGATACAGTAACCGCCCCTTGCCTTCTCTTGATCGACTTCTTGCTCCTCCAGAGCTCTCCCCTCTCTTGATCGACGACTTGCGAGCTCCCCGCCCCCCCTCCCATTCTCCGACGACCTTCGAGGTCTCGAAGAGGGGGGGGGGGCGGGAGAGGAACCCGGGCGACAGGCCCGGGTCGAACTCCAGCTCCAAGCGCCACGCCGAATCGCCGCGCTCCTCCACCTCCACTACGGTCGACCGTCTCGCTCCTCCAGCTCGTGGTCTCTCCTCGCCTCCACGTCCAGCAGCACGCTCACACGACTATATACCTCAACAGGTCTTGCTTTGACCCCGGTTGACGGGCTCCCGCGGACCTGGGCGCCGCGAAAACAGTGCGGCCGGTGGTTTGGTACGGTACCATGGCTTTGATACGCCCGTTAAGTGGCGAACGCAAGTGGTTGAGGCCGCGCGGCGGCGGCGGCGGCGGCGGCGGCGGCGGCGGCGGCGGCGGCGGCGGCGGCGGCGGCGGCGGCGGCGGCGGCGGCGGCGCAGGCAGCGTGCTGGGCGCCAGCTTGGTGGTTGGGCCTGCCCGCGTGCTACTGTGCGACGGCAGGCTGCGGCTTGCCCCAAGTCAACCTTCCACCTCCTGCAGGGGCAAGGGGTCACAAACCCGTTCTTGCGACGTGCGGGACGCATTGACCGGCACCGGTGCACCAAGCCGGTGCCAATATCAGCCCCTTGGGCTGCACTGGCCGCTGCCACCCCAATCAGCTTGGCTATTGGCGCGTTGCGTGCGTCGGGTGAGGGGCACCAGAGCCGCCGTGGCGCCGCAGCATCACCGCGAAAGCATCGCAGCTCCGCACGCACTGGACAGCCGGGCCAGCGGGCCAGCCAGTTACCGCATTGTTCAGGAACATGGAGAATCGAGAGGGAATTGGGGTTCCGTGTGACAAACCTTTCAGAACGCATCCTCCCGCGGCCGCTTGGCCGCGCACCGAAAGCATCATACGGATAGAGCAGCAGCACCCAATCGATCGCGCGATGAGCCATCCGGCGGGGCGCGGCGCGCGGCCGCGGCGCTGCGCTGCGCTCCTGCTCGTGGCCGCGCTTCTCGCCGCGCGCGCCCCCGCCGCGCGCGCCGCGCGGCTCGACGCGCGCGCGGACATCTCGCTCCCTGGCCCCGCACAGCCGCCCGCCGCCGCGGCCGCGGCCGTCGGGCAGGCGCCGCCGCGCGCCGCAGCGCCGCAGCGCGGGCCCGGCGAGCCCCACAAGCCCTTGTCCCCGGTGGCGGGTCGGGACGTCGCGGTGTTTGTCATCGTGGCGGTGGGGCTCTTCATATCCGCGGGCGCAGGCATGGTGAGACGGCGGCTGCGGCGGCGGCGGCGGCGGCGGCGCTTTGCAAACGGCCCGGGGCGCGCGCGCTGCACACGCCCGTGCACAACGCCCGCCCGCGCGCCACCACACTCAAACCCTAAACCCTAAAGGGCGGCGGCCCCCTCCTGGTGCCTGTCTACCTTCTCATCGGCGGCTTTGACCACCGCACCGCGGTGCCGCTGTCAAACGCGACCATCCTGGCCGGCTCTATCAGCAGCACGGCGGTGTTCCTGCGGCGGCGGCACCCCTTCAGGGACAGGCCCCTCATCGACTGGTGGGCGGGGAGGAGGGTGGAGAGGGGTAGGGGCCACAGGCTGCCGCATGCCCAGGGGGCACGAGGGGGGGCAGAAGGGCTGCGCGCCAGCTCGACCCCACCCACTGGCCGGCAGCTGCGCTCCCGCCGCGCCCTCTCCGCCGCGAAACCGCCCGCCCAAAAACCCAACCTTCCCGCCCCACCCCCCAAAACACCCCGCCCCCCCTGCCAGGGACACCGTGGCGATCCTCCAGCCCATGACCGTGGTGGGCACTGTCTACGCCGCGTGGCTCAACCGCGTGCTGCCCGCTTACGTGATCTCGCTGCTGCTGACGCTGCTGCTGGTGATGATGATCTGGCGCAGCATACGCAGCGCGCGCCGCATCTGGGCGCGGGAGGAGGCCATGCGACTGCACGAGGCAGAGGAGGCTGCCGAGGCGGCGGCTGCGGAGGCGGCGGCGGCGGGCGGCGCGGGCAAGGGCAGTGCGGCGGGCGGCGGCGCGGCGGGGCCGGGCGCCGGCGCGGCGCGGCGCAGCCCGTTTGCCCCCGCGGCGGACGAGGAGGCCGGCGCCGAGGACGCCGTCGGCCCGCTGTCGCCGCGCGCCGCGGCGGCGGCGGCGGGGGGCGGGGCAAAGGCCGCGCTGTCTCGGGCGCTGCTGCGCATGCCAAGCAGCGCGATGCTGGGCCTTGCGACCGAGTCGGGGGCGGACTTTGACGCCGTCGTCGCCGCCGTCGCGGCCGACACACCGGCGCAGCGCCGCTGGGCGCTCGAGCAGCTCGCCGAGTCGCAGCGGCCGCGCGGGGGCGCGCGCGGCGGGGCGCGCGGGGGCCTGCCGCTGACGCGGTCAATAAGCATGCTTGCTGCGCTGCCCTCGGCGGGGCGCAGCGGCCTGCTGGGCGGCGGCTCGTACGCGCCCCGAGGCGCGGCCGCGGCCGCGGCCGCGGCCGCGCCGCCCGGCGGCGGCGGCGCGGGGCCGCCTGCGTGGGACGCCGCCGACGACAGCGGAAGCCTCGGCGCGATTCGGCGCGTCATGAGCATGCAGGAGCGGCGCACCGCGCCGCCCGCGCTGGGCTCCGAGGGGTCAATCGAGTCCGGCCGGGCGCGCGCGTCGGGGGGCACGCTGCCGCTGCTGCCGCCGTTTTCGCCGCTGTCGCCGTCGTCGCCGCTGTCGCCGTCGTCGCCGCCGCTGCGCGGGGGGTCCAGCCTGTCTGTTGGCCTCCCGTCGCGGGAGGGGTCCCTCGCAACGGTGCCAGACACCGAAGAGGACTGCCCCGGCGCCGCCGCCGCAGCCGCCGCCGCCGCCGCCACCGAGCGCGCGCCCGGCGCCGCCGCCGAGCGCGCGCCCGGCGCCGCCGTTGAGCGCGCGCCCGGCGCCGCCGCCGAGCGCGCCCCGACCACCACCGCGGGGAGCGCGGGCGCGGGCGCGCGCGGCAAGGCGGCGGCTGCGCGGCTGGACTCTGTGCTCCGCGCCGAGGCGGCGCAGTACCCCCCCGTCCCCATCCTGCTGACGCTGCTGCTGTTTGCGACGATCGTCGCGACCGGCATGGGCGCGCGCGCTGTGCCCTGCGGCGGCGCGGCGTACTTTTTGATAGAGGTGGGGGGGGCGCGCGGCGCGTCTGCGTGCAGAGCACAGGGCCCAAGCCCCTAGCCGAGCTCAAACTGAAGGGCCATCGGACCCTCGAATGCGTGACACGGGGGTGCGCGCCCCGCGCCCGCGGTTGTGGCCCCAGGGCAAGCTTAAAGCGCCGCCGCTGCGCCGCCCCGAAGCCAAAGCCTGCCCTCGCCCCCTCCCCCCCGCAGGCCGCGCTCGTGCCCGTCGCCGTCGCCATTTGGCTCGTCACCCGCGCGCGCCTGCTGCACCGCGAGCGCGTCAAGGCGGCGGCCGCGGCAGCTGCCGGCGCCGCCTCTGACAAATCTGCAACAGCCTCGGGCTTTGGCGCCAACGGCGCCGCCGCCAACGGCGCCAACGGCGCGCACGGCGGCAGCGACGGCGGCGGCGGCGGCTGCAAAGGCGGCGGCGATGAGTACGCCTGGGATGCCTCCAACACGCTCGCCGTCCCCCTCTTCTCGACGCTCGCCGGCGTCGTCGCCGGCGCGTTCGGCCTCGGCGGCGCGGTGGTCCAGATGCCGCTGCTGGTGGCGCTGGGCTTCCCGCCGCAGGTGGCGGTGGCCACGGTCATGACGTGCCTGCTGTGCACCACCGCCAGCGGCGTGGCGGTGTACGGCATGGCGGGGCTGGTGCCGTGGGACTACGCCGGGGTGGGTTTTTTGGGGGGGGGGGGGGGTGTGTGTTGGGGGGGGGGGGGGGGGGAGGGAGCGGGGAGCACGTTTTGCGGGTGCGGGGAGAGGGGGCGCGGCCTGCCTGCTTGATGCGCGTTGGAGGCATCAGGCGGGGGCCCGCGGCCGCTGCGCCGCGCCTCGTGAGGCCGTTGCGATGCAATTTGACGCGAACCGCCCGCGCCCGCGTCGACGCCGGCAGGTTCTTATGGCGATCGCTTTCGTCACTTTTGTCAGCGGCCAGGTGCGCGCAGGGGCCCGGAGGGGGGGGCGCGCTGTTTGCCGGCTGCTCGTGGCGGCGCTGGAAAACCCCTCATCACCAAAACACCCCCACCCACCCCCACCCACCCCCACCCCCAAACTCCCTGCACGCCACAACCTTCCACCCCCCCCATCCCCCCCCCAGCACTTGATTGACTATGCAATCCACCGAACGGGGGGCCGCTCCTCCCTCATCGTCTTCTGCATGGCCGGCTTCTTCGTCTGCGGCGGCGCGCTGGCGGTCGCGACCACCGTGGCGGCGTTCAGGACGACTGCCGCACAAGGGTCGTGGGGCGTCATGGGCAGCATATGCTGACCGGTGTTTAGTCAAGAGGGGAGGGGGCCCGCTCCTCTGATATGCAATATGAGCTTTCCCGCGCCCGCGCGGTATCAGTTGAAGCATGCCCCTTTCGGCGCCGCCCGCCGCAAGCGGCGTGGCGCCGGGGGCCCGCTTGCGCTTTGTGGGGCAAGCTTTTGGATCGAGCGGCGGCGCCTGCTGCGCCGCCGCAGCCGCGCGCACGCCTGCGGCAATTTAGCTCCGCGCGGCAAGCCCTTAGTCAAATGGTGCAGGGCTTGCTGCGTCCATTACTCATCTGTGCACGGGGCCATCCCCGCCCCTCAACTGCGTTTTCTCAATTCAAACTTGGCTGCGGCGATGCGTGAGCCGCAGCGCCTTGGCCGCCGTGACACGTGGCGGCGGCCCCCCCCTGTCCTCCTTTCCTTGCTGCGCCGCTCTTCACGGCGCTGCTCACTGGCAGCGGCGCGCCGCGCGGCAATTAGTGCGCCTTTGCCCGGCCCCGCCCCCTGATCCCTTGTGCCCGCACCGCCGCTGGCGCCGCGGGAAACCCCCGCGCGCGCCAGCACGTCGGCGCCATTGGCCCGCGGCGATTGCAAACACGCGCAGCCTGTTTGCAGCCGACCGTCGCAATTGATGCGACTGAAGAAAAGTAAACCGCCGTGACACACCATCACCCCAGGGCAACGCAGGACTGAGCCGGCCCGCCGCCGTTTGGCGTCTGCTAAATTGGTTACCATCGGGCGCACGCGCGCGGCCGGGCAACGGGGGCCGCCTCGGGGCCGCTTTGGGAGGGGGGGCGCCCCCTCCGGCCGCCTGCAGGGGAGGGCGCGCGGCCGCCTACCGCGGCCGCGCCGGAGGGGGGAGGGGCTGAGGGGTCGCGCGGCGGGGGGCGTGCGGTCGCGGGAGGGCCCCCCGCGGAAGGGGCGGGACCGGGTTGGGGTGTGTGTTCAATTAAGAGAGATCAAAACGCAAAAAAGCGCAGCAAAGTCTGCAAAAAGGGGGGGGGGGCGCAACCGCAGCCCAGTCGGCCAGGGTCAACATACGGCGTGCACAAGCGGGGGCGTGGGGCGTTCTTCGGATGGGGGCGGCAGGGGGCGCCCCCAAGTGACGCTCGGGCGCGCGGGGGGCGCGCGCGGCGCCCGCGCGCAGCCGGAAGCGCTGCCGGCTCAGCCAGGGGGCTGCGGGCGGCGCTGCGCGCTGCGCAGGTACAGCAGGGGGCCGGGGGCCGGTCAATGTCTGGGCGCCCGCTCTGGAGGGTGGTGGTACACCACGGCGGGCCATTCGGGATAGGCCCAAAGCTCGAAAGCCTCGGTACAGCACTCTTTGTGCGGGCGCGGGGTGCGCGCGTCGGGTGGGCTCGGGCGCGAGTCGGGTAGAGCGGCGGACGGGCCAGCGCCGCGGCGAGGGCGGCGGCGGCGGCGGCGGCGCGCGGGCGGGGGGCGCGCCCGGCCTCACGCGCTGGCTGGCCCGTCCGCGCCGCCTTTGCCGTCGCCGCCGCCGCCCTCGCCGCCGCTGCCCTCCCCGCCGCTGCCCTCCCCGCCGCCGCCGCCCTCTTCGCCGCCGTCCTTGCTGCCGCCGCCCTCCCCGCCGCCGCCGCCGCCGCCCTCCTGCTCGCCCTCCGCCGCCGCCGCCGCGGCCGCCTGCATCTGCGCGGCCACGTACTTGCGCATGCCCTCGTTGAAGGCCGCGGAATAGTCAATTGGGTAGAGGTGCAGCACGCAGCCCACCTTTTGGCGGGGCAGCCTGACGTAGCGGGTCAGCCAGCGGGTCACCCTGCCGCGGCACCGGTTCGGTGGGCGGGCGGGGCGTTGGATGGGGGCGAAGGCCGGGGTTTCGTTGGGGGGTGGGGCAAGGCGGGGTCGGGAGCGTTGTACAGCCTGCCTTGTCAGCAGCTGCAACCCCGCAGCGCATGCAGCGGTGGGAGGAGCGCCTGGGCCGCGGCGCTCTCAGCGGCGGCTGCGGCGGCTGCGGCGGCTGCGGCGCTGCGCGCGCACCTGAGTATGTTGGAGCCCAGCACCTGGGGCCGCGCCATGACGAGGGCCGGCAGGTCCGCCTCGTCGACGCCCATCGACTTGAGGAAGGCCAGCTGGGGGCGCAGGAAGGAGCGCACGCCGTAGCCCAGGACCTGGGGGTTTCGTTGGGTTGGTGTGCGGGTGCGTGTGTGGGGGGGGGGGGTGCGCTTGGGTGTGTGTGCGTAACACTCTGTGTGTGGGGGGGGGGGGGGGGCAGACGGGCTGACGCTTGTCGGCCAAGCTGCACCGGCTTCCGCTCCAAGGCCGCACCGCATCCGCCGCGCGCCGGCGCGCGTGCCATGGGCGCGCCCGTCGGCCCCCCGCCCCGGCGGGCAGTGCGCGCGCACCTGCGGGAAGCGCCGCACCACCTCGGCGCGCTGCGGCGCGTCGAGCAGCAGGTCCTCAGACAGGAACTGCAGGCTCTCCTCGGCGCGGCTGCGGCAGTAGGTGACGACCTGCATGGGCGGCCGGCGGGGGCGGCGGGGCATGCATGGGCGGCGGCGGGGGCGGCGGCGCGCGTGGGCGCCGGGGGCGGGTTTGACCGCGCGCGCGCATGGCGCGCGGGGCCGCGCGCGCGCACACCTGCGGGCATTTCAAGAGCAGCGCGTCGAGCTGGCCGGGCTCGCGGAAGCCCTCGCGCCGCAGCAGCTCGAGGATCGGCTCCACGCGCTCGGCGGCGGCGCCGGGCGCCGCCAGCTCCGGCATGCGGGCGACGGCGCTCTGCAGCGTGGCGCTCGACAGCCCGTGCGCCGCGAGGAGCTCCGCGGCGCACCGCGCCGCCGTGCCGGGACGCGTGGCTGTGTGGCATACCAGCGTGCCCCTTGCCAACCGAGGGCGAGCTGGGAGGCCGCGGAGACGCGGCCCCGCTGCTGTTGTGGGGTGCTGATGAGGTCGGACCCCTCGCAGCATCGTGGCTGAGCCCCCCGGTACGGTCGAAGCGGGTCGAAGCGGGTGGAAACGTTGGTCACGGCGCGTTTCGAGCGGCTCTGGCCCGGCGGGGGGCTGTATGAGACCGAATTCGTGTTTTCGAGCTCGCAGTTTTGCTGCAGAGACTGTCGAAAGCAATTTTTACACCCGCACGTTTTCAATTTTCAGAACCACGGTTTGGTTTGAGTCTGATCGAGTCTCTGCAAGAGAGGGGGCCCGCGCCTGGCCTTCACGGCTTCGCCTGGCCAGCGCGTCAGCTTGGGCGTCCAGCAGGCAAGTGGCGGGCTGGAGGCGGGAAGATCGCCACTGAAGGCCAACACACCGATCGACGGGGCTGCGGCGGCTCCGTACCGCGCGAAAACGTGCGGTTTGACCGCGCGGCGCTCGCGCGCGCGCGCGCATCGGCGCGCCCCTTGCCCTCGCCCGACCCCAGTGCCCTCGCAGGAAGCCACGGGTTTACAGCCGGCGCCCGGGTGGGTGCCCTCTCGCCGCGGTGCGGGTCTCTCCTGCTGCAGAATCGTCACTACATGTATGGATGGCGGGATGCGGAGTGCACACTGCACAGGGATGCTTCGGATGCATGTCAGGGCGCGTGCCAATTGCGCACCACGGCGCCGCGGCGGAAAGGAATTCGGCCCTCACCACGCAAGAGGCTTGGCGCAGCCGCTGCGAGCAGCAGCGCGGGCGAGCCCCGGCGCCCGCTGGCGGCGCGGAGCCGTGCCGCGGCTGCGCGCACGCCGGGCGACGCGCACGCCGGGCGACGCGCAGGCCGCGGCGGCGGCGGCCCTGCGCACTCAAAAAGTGGAACTGCGTGGGTTTCGTTCGGCGAGTAGGAATACCGACGCGAGGCGAGGAGGGGGCCAAGCGGCGGGTGGTGGAAAGACGCGAAAACGGCTGCGGGCGGGGCGAAAGTGCGCCCCTCTCGCTTGCCCGCCCCGGGCGCGGGCGCGGGCGCGGGCGCGGGCGCGGCGCCGCTGCCGCCGCCTGCCGCCCCGCCAGCCGGCTCAATGCCCCGGCGGCGGCGGCGGCATCGGCCGGCCGCGGCCGCGGCCCTCGAAGCCGCGCTCCCCCGGGATCGGGGCGCGCGGCACCCTCACGGCTTCGTGGTGGTCTGAGTCAGACCCCCCGCCGCCACCGCCGCCGCCGTGCGCGGCGCCGTGCGCGCCGCCCGGCGGCGGCGTGCCCGAGCCGTCGAGCGAGGTGCGGGCCTTTGCAGCCGCGCGGAACTCGGGGGTGGCCGCGGCCCAGGCTGCATAGTCCTTTTTCTTGGTCTGCTGCTGCTGCTGCTGCTGCTGTTGCTGGTGTTGGCTGTGGTGCTGCTGCTCGGCCACCGCAGCCTGGTGCTGCTGGTTGCGGCCGCCGTGGTGGCCGTCGTGCCCGCCCGGCACCGCGCCGTCGTGGCTCGCGCGCCGCGCGCCGCCGTCGTGGCTGGTGCGGCCCGCCGTCGAGCGCCGCCGCCGCCGCGCCTTGGCGTCGGCGCTCTCGTCGCCGCTGCCGCCGCCGGCCGCGGCGGCGTCGCCCGCTTGCGAGCTGCGGCGGGACGCGCGGCCGCCAAACACGCCCGCCATCGCGGCGGCCGCCGCCGCAGACGCCTCCACGGCCCCGGCATCTCTGCCGCCCCCGCCCAGGCTCGTTGCCGCCGTGGCCGCGAGCAGCCCGTCCAGCTCGTTGCTCGCCTCGCGGATCGCCTCGACGCGCATCCCGAGGTCGCGGCGCGCGCTTGCCCCGCCCCGCGCCCGCGCGCCGGCGCCGTCCTCGTCGCCGCTGCTTTGGGACATTTGGGGCTCCTGCACGGGGCACGACCGGCGGCGCGCGCGGCCCTCGCCGCTCACGGCCGCACGCGCCGCCGCCGCTGCCGCTGCCACCGCCGGGTCCTCGCCGTCCGAGCCGCCGCCGGTGCTGCGCGCCTTGGGGCCTGGAGGCTCCCACGCCGGCCCAGGGGAGCTGTCGCCGCCGCCCGATATCGCATCAAAGGTGAAGGTCGGGCTGGCCTTGGCGGGTGTGGCGGGCGCGCTGCGCGCCGCGCCGTTGGCCGGCCGCGCGCGCGCCCGCGGGCTGCCCGACAGCGCGGCCATGGCCGCGGCCGCCGCGGCGGCCGCCGCCGCCGGCGTCACGCCCTGGGCGGGGGTGGCCGGCGAAGGGGAGGCCGGCGCCGCGGCCTCGCGCGCCGGCGTCGCGGCGGCGGCGCCGCCGGCGGCCAGCCGCGTCGGTGAGGCCAGCGGCATGCCGTTGGCGGCGACGCGCAGCGGCGCGCGCGGCGAGCCGCTCGTGGTGCGCGCCAGGGGGCTGCCAAAGCCCGAGGGCGACAGCGGCTCGGCGGCAGCCGCGCCGCGCGCGCCGGCGCCGGTGGGGGCCGCGAGGATGCCGTCGATGAAGGAGGACAGCCCCGCCGCCGCGGGCGACGCGCGCCCGGAGCCGCCGCCGGCGCCGGCCGTGCGGATGGGCCGCAGCCCCGACTGCGGGGAGCGCGGCCCGCCGAGCGCGGCGGCCGCCGCCGCAAACGCGGCGGCGGCCGACGCGGCGTCGACGCCGGGGCTGCTTGAGGGCACCTCGACCGAGCGGCGGCCGCTCGGCGGGCGCGCGCCGCTGTCGACGGACCGCCGCAGGGCGGCGGCGGCGTCGACCGACCGGCGAGGGGGGGTGCCCGCGGCCCCGCCGCCGGCGCCGTCGACCGAGCGGCGCCGCCCCGCGCTGGCAGGAGGGCTGTGGGCAGGCACGTCGTCGGACGGCAGCGGGCTGCGCACCCTGCCGGCGATGCCGCCGCGCCACATCGAGTGGTCGTTGTGGCCGCCCTCGCCGCTGTCAGAGGTCCGCCGGCTCGTGCGCCCGCCCTTCTCCCCCCCGGCACCGTGCCGGCGCTCCGGCGACGTCGCCGCCGCCGCCCCCGCCGCCGCCCCCGCCGCGCCGCGCGCGCCGCCCGGCGTGGCGCTGCCGCCGGCGGCGGCGGCGGCGGCGGCGGCGCCCGCCTGGTGCTTTGGCGGCCGCGGCGTGAGGTGGCGCACGCGCAGGCTGGTCCTCCAGTTGTCTGGGTTCTTGCAGCCCTCCACCGCCCGGTCCGCCTCCGCCTCGGTCTCAAACTCGACCAGCGCGATGACGTCGTCGGCGATGGTGAGGTGGTGCACCGCCGCCGACAGCCAGGCGGGCAGCTTCCCGGTGGTGGCGCGGGAGCAGAGGCGCACCAGCTCCACGCGGCCGTACTTTTGAAACGTGGCGGACACCGAATCTGGGGGGGGGGGAAGGGGAGGAGGAGGCGCGCAGGCGGCGGGCTTCAGATGCGCGCCCGGCGCGGGCGACGGGCTCGTGGGGGCGGCGCGCCTCGGACTCTGCTCGCGCCCCCGCCGCCGCCGCGCGCGCCGGCCAGGCCTCCCTTCAACGCGACGCCCAGCGCGCGCGGCCCGGCCCCCTCACCGATCGTGGGCGCGCCCCCCAGGTGCTCAGCCACCACGACGCGCCTGCACACCGCCGCCGCGTCCAGGTCGACCAGCGGCGCCGCGCGCCGCACCCGCCGGCCCTCCGCGTCGACGAGCAGCGCGCCCGAGGCGCGCAGCGCGGCGGCGACGGCGTCGGGGTCTTTGCACAGGGCGCGGACGCGCTTGAAGCTGGCGATGAGCTTCACGGGCACTGATGGGTGGGGGGGTGGGCGGCGCGGCGGCGTTTTGGCGCTGGGCAGGCCGGGGCGGCGCGAGGCGTTTGTTCGTGGGCTGGCGCCAGCGTGGTGGGCTGTCTGCGCTGCACAAACAATTGCGCCGCTGCTCTCCGGCTGCCGCAGGGTGAGGGCACCACACACATGAACAACCCAGTCGCAAGCAGTCAACCCCCACCAACCGCAACTCACCCCATCCCTCTGGGTCCTTCTCAACCTGCTTGAGCAGGTGCTTGTCGGTGGGCAGGTTGGCGTCGCTGAAGTAAAACTCAACCTGGGGGGCGGGCGGGGGGGGCACCGCGTTGCGTTGTGTTTCGGGGTGCGTCGTGCGTGGCGGCGCCGGCGCACGGTAGCCGCACAACAAGCGGGTGCAAGAGGGCTGGGTGGAGCAGCAAGCGGCCGCGCCGCGGGCAGAGGCGCGCTGGCAGCGGCAGGGAAAAGGCCCCGGCCCACCTGCTTCACGATTGCGGCGGCGAGCTCTGCAGGGTCCCTGGGGGAGGGGTTGGCAGCGCCGTCCCCCTCGCCATGCGCGTCGCCGCTGCTGCATGCGCTCCCCGGCGGCGCGGCCGCTGCCGCTGCCGCTGCTGCGTCGACGCCTGCTGCTGCGCCGTCGCCGCCGCCCATGCTGGGGGTTGGGACCTGGGAGGCCTGGAGGGGCGGGAGCAGCAGCGGGGCCGGGTCATGCGCGTGCGCATGCAGCAGCGGCGCGCACACCGTGCGCGTTTGGCGCGCGCGCAGCCCTGCGGAAGCGCGGCCGCGGTGCCTCCCCTGGCCTTTCCGCGGCCCCTTGTCGCGGAACGCTGCCCCGCGAGCGCCCATTCAGCCACCCAGGGGCAGGGCTCGCCGCCTCGCCAAACTGCCCCGCCTGGCAGGGCCCCAGCCGCGCGCGCGATCACCCCCAACACCCACCCTGAGTTGAAATTGGCGGTGGGGGGTAAGGATGGGCCGGGCGGGGCCGGAGGTCGACGGTGCCCTCCAAAAGTGGCCCGGCGCGCCAGGCGGTCAGTTCCAGCCGCTGCGTGGAGTTTTGGGGAAAAGGAATGCCTTGCACCGGGGGAGGGGACCGCGCCAAAAGCCAGCAGACCCTGCCAGTCTCCCAGGAGGCAGCTTCCTGACATTTGACTGCTGAAAAGCTCAAGCCCCTCGCCCCTCACTCGCGCGAAGTGAACTGCAGCTCAACAAAGTTCCAATTGAATCGGCCCCCGGCCGCCAAGGCCGCCCCCCCTCGGCGAGCGCCCAGCCCGGGCACAGGGCAGCCGCTGCGCGGGCCGGCCGGCCGGCCCCGGCAGGATGAGCCTCTTTGGGCTGGTCGGCAGGTGGGTTCCGAGCGGTGCAGGGCCTCCGAGAAGGGCTCGATCGCGCGACTCGGCCCTTGACCGCGATCTGAGTCGCTTTCCCCGCGCCTCTGGACCGCCTGCAGCCACAAGACGCTGCGCGCGAAGAAGAACACGCCCGTGGGAAGCAAGGTGAGGCGCCGGCGGGGCGGCTGGGTGCACGGAGCGCGCGTGGTCGGCGCCGCATGCAAAGCGCGCGCTGCGGCGCACTCCGCGCTGCGCGCCGCACCCACCCTCGCGCAGCGCCGACGCCACGTGATTGCTGCAGCACCGCTGTGCTGGCGCAGCGCCACGGCCAATCGCATACGCTACAGCAGCGGCGGCAAGGCAGCGCGTGTGCAGCCGCGGCCCGCGACGCCCTCGGTCGGGTGGCAACCGCCCGCCCCATTCGTCTCGCCCCCCCCCCCCCAAACCAAAACAGGGCCTGCAGCTCAAGCGCCACATCGACGCGACCCTCGGCCAGGGTGACATCGTCGCGGCCGTCCGGCTGCCCCCCGGCGAGGACCTCAAGGAGTGGCTGGCGGTCAACACGGTGGGGTTTTTTTGGGGGAGCCTTCGGGGCGCTGAAGGCCTGAAGGCGCCTGCAGGCTCTTCAGGCCTTCGGCGGGGGGTAGGGGGGAAGAACTGGGGGAGTGTTGGCGGCGGCGCAGCCATCCGCGTGGGGGCGCGCTCAGAAACGCGTCTCACCAGGCGCAGCGAGGCAGCGCCCAGCTGTACGGCGGCCGCCGGTGGCGCTGCGGCAGCGCTGCGGCGGCGTGCGGCGCGAGGCCGGCTGGGTTTGGCGACCGCGCGCGCTCAGTCTCGCCCGTTGGAAGTGCCATTTCCCTCACCGAAACAAACGCGCGCCCGCAAGGTTGACTTTTACAACGCCATCAGCGTGCTCTACTCCACGCTGGCAGAGTTCTGCACGGAGCGCAGCTGCGAGGTCATGTCCGCAGGGGGGAAGGTGGGGATAAGGGGGGATGAGGGTGGGGGTGGGGGTGGAGGGCAGGCGGGAGCGGGAGCGGACGGTGCTGAGGAGGTTGCAGGGGCGGCGCGTTGGAAGGACGGAGCGCGCGGATTGAAACAAGCGGGCGCGCGCGGGTGCGTGCGGCAGCGCCGGGGCGTTGGCGGCTGTTCTGGCTCGTTGCACGAGGGTTGAGGGCGCCTCCCCCTCCTCCCCCCCACATCAGTTTGAGTACCTTTGGGCGGACGGGGTGAGGGTCAGGAAGCCGGTGCGGCTGTCGGCCCCGGAGTACGTTGACCGGCTGTTTGACTGGGTGGAGTCGCAGGTGGGAGGGGCCGCAAGGGGGAAACAAAAGCGGGGGCGGGAGAGGCGCTGCGGATCGCAGCTGTGCCGCCGCCCGGGGGGTGGGAAGGCGTGGCTTCTCATCCCATCGCCGGGGCTTTGTGAGCCGCCGCAGCCCCGGCTGGCCGCGGCCGCGTGCGGCACCCACAGCCGATGCGCCCACGGAATCGCGCGCGCGTCCGCCCAACGGCCCGTCGCCCCTGGCCCCTCCCCCCCTCTTACGCCTCCCCCCCCTCCCCCCCCACTCTGCAGATCGACGACAGCGGCGTGTTCCCCGCGCAGTTTGGCGCGCCCTTCCCGCCCGACTTTTCAGAGGTGGTGCGCACCATATTCCGGCGCCTGTTCAGGGTGTATGCGCACATCTACCACAGCCACTTCCGGCAGGTGGGGGGGTGGGATTGAGGCGGGGTCGCCGTGTGTTGGCTGAAAGCCTGCAGTGGTAGATGGTTGCCCGCAAACGCACACACGCACGTATGTGCCTGTGTGATGCTGCGCTGTGAACCTTCTGCCCAGCGCACTGCAGTGTTGTTCACTGCGCAGCGCCACCGCATGCCACCGAACGCCCCGCGGCACAGCAAGCCCCGCCGCCGCCGCCCCCCCGCGCCGCGCGCCGCCCCGCAGGTGTGCGCGCTGGGCGAGGAGGCGCACCTCAACACCTGCTTCAAGCACTTCATCCACTTTGTGCGGGTGAGCCGGGGGGGCGGTGCAAAGAGGGCGGGAGGGGAGAGGGGGCCGAAGCGGCGCTGCGCAATAGCGGGCAAGGCAGGCAGCGCTCAGTGGGGAGTCTCCAGCAACGCCGCCCCGCCGTTGAACCCCTCCTAATTCCCGCACCCCAACCCCACCCCCAACACACGCATGCGCTGCCCCCAACCCCCGACCCACCCCACACAAACACACGGAACCGCCGCCCCAACCCACAACCCCCCCCCAGCACTTTGATTTGGTGGACGAGCGGGAGCTGAGCCCGCTGCAGGAGCTGATAGAGCAGTTCACGGCGGGCCGCGGCGGCAGCGCAAAGCGCCTGGCCACGCAGGAGGCGGTGCACGGCGGCGGCGGCGGCGGCGGCATGGGCGGCGGCAGCGGCATGGGCGGCGGGTGACGGCGCCGCTGCGGCGGCGGCGGCGCGCGCGCGCGCTGAAGAAAGACCAAGCACTTGCAATCTGCTGACGCTGTTCCCCTGAGAGCTTTGCTTCTGCTTTTCCCCCCAGGAACCGTTCCTTGCTTTTTCCCTCGGCACAGCCCCTAGGCCCCTAGGCCCTAGCCCAACGAGAGCCGCGTGTTAACGCGCCGAGAGCCGAGACAGGATCTTTTACAGTGCGTGCTGGCGGCTGGGGCTGGTTGTGAGGGGGCGGCGGGCGGTCGAAAAGAAACTGAGGGGACCGCCGGCCGTGAGGGGGAAGCAGGAAGCCCGTGCAAGTGTTTCGGAGAAGGTGTGGGGTGCAACGGGGGTCGTCGCGCCGCAGACGGCGGCGGCGGCTCTGTGGCAGAGCCGCTGGGCGGCTGCGGGGTCGGGGGGACGGGAGGCGTGCACGGGGCGGCGCCGGCTGCTGGGTGGGAGGTCCGGACTGCCCGGCGCGGCGCGGGCTGCCGCGCTCGGGCCACAAAGGGGCGGGCGGGCCAGGGGGCACGGGGCCCAAACCTTTGTCCGCGTCTCTTCTTTTGCGCAGAATGAAATGCGGTGGCGCGGTGGCGCGATCAAAAGCGGGTCGGGGGCAAAGCTATGCGCAGGGGCGGCCTCGCGGCTGTGGTGCGTTCAGGCGCTGCAGTGCGGGCGGGGGGAAAGGGGGAGGGGCGGCCCCTTGCTGGGGGCCTCGGGAGAGGGGGCGCGCCGGCGCCGCGAGGGCGTGCGCTTTTACGATTCGGTGCGGTCTGCCGCGCCCGCGCCGGGCGGGGCGGGGCGGCCGGGGGTGACTCAAGGTGGGCGGCTAGGAGAAGCACTGCGAGGGGTGGGGGGCGGGCGGGAGGGGGGCGGTCAGCGCAGCGCCCGCGAGTTGCCGGCACTCTGTTTGCGGATTGGTGCCCGTCGACACGCCGCGTGCGGCGGCAGTCAGACCACTGCTGCCTCACCGCCACCGCCGCCGCCGCCTTGGGCAAGGCGCGCCAAACCTCAACGCCCCAAACACAGGCACGCCAACCCCGTCCCCCCAACACGAACGCTGCCCCCGGGCGCGCACCATGTTGAAGGCCTGCTGGCCGTCGTTGAACCTTGCCAGGCAGTCCTGGCACTTTTTGGCCTCCCCCTCTTTGCCGCCCATCCAGCACGAAGCGCACCAGCCCCCCGCGTCCGTCTGCTGCCCCGTGCGGCACGCGAGGCACGCCTTGGCGGCGGCGGCGGTGGGCAGCTTGACGCACGCGTTGCAGCCAGCGGCGCCGCTGGACAGCTTGGCGGTGGCGGCGACGCAAGTGAAGTAGTCAGAGGCCACGGAAACGGCGGTGGCGGCGATGTCATTGCTCCCGGTCTGTTTCGGGCGGTTTCATGGCAGTTTCAAGGGCGAGTTTGGGGCAGTTTCAGGCGTTTTTTTGCGTTGGAGCTTTGCTCTCGGCCCCTTTCGAACACATGCGCCCCCCGTGCCCCTCCGCGCCGCCCTCAGCCGCAAGCAAAGGCGCGGCCCCAACGCAGCGCACTCGCAGGCGCGCGCAAAAACGCGCACCTGCCCCATGTTGGCGCAGTAGCTGGGGGGCCCCGCGCCGACAGTTTTTATACAGCTATAACAGTCCCCCTTGAACCCGGCCATGTCCCTGTGGGAGCAGCTGGCGCAGGCGACGGCCTTGTCGTAGGTGTCGGCCCCCGCCGCGCACGCGAGGCAGCCGCCGGGATCGGAGACCTCCCCGTCGTTGCACGGCCCGCAGCCCTCGCGCGCGGGCGCGCCGCGGCGCGCGTCAGACGCGCACGACAGGCACGCGGCGGTGTTGATGGCGTGGCCGTTGGGGGAGAAGAAGCAGGCGGAGCAGGCGGCAGACCGCCGGTTGGGCGCGCCGGCGGCGACGACGCAGTCGAAGCACTGGCCGGTCTTCTTCTCATCCACCTTGCCGCCTTCCCCCCAGTAGACGCAGCTCCCGCAGCCGAGGGAGGGGGTGAAGTCGGCCACGCAGCCGACGCAGGCGTCGCGCTGCGCCTCGGTTTGGAGGGACGCGCAGGCGGCGCACTCTTTGGCGTTGCCGCCGATGACCTGCGGGGCCGGGCGGGAGGGGGTCGGGAAAGAGCGCGAAAGGTGCAGCCTCGGGGGGCGCTTTGGCTTGCTCGCCGTGCGGGCCGCGCCTACTCAAAGTGTGCGGCGGCGGCGGCAGGGGCGGCGGCGGCACTAGCACTGCGCGCCTGCGCGGGCAGCCGGGCACGCACGCGCAGCAAAACGCCCTCGCACCAGCCTGCTGGTCCGACCCCAACCCCCGCGGTGCCGCGGACAATTCTAAAAGCCCACCTGAGGCTTCTGGGCGCACGCGAAGCAGACCCGCGGGTTCTTTGAGGCGCGGCAGGCGTCGCAGGTCGCCTTGTTCAGGCCAGAGGGGCAGCCCTTGACGGCGGGCTGCGCCACCACGCCGCTGACCCAGCCGGCGCCGTCGTCGCCTGGAGGGTTTGAAAGGAGCGGGGGGTTTCGGGCGTCGGCGGCCCAGGCGGCGCGGCGGTTGTGGGGGTTGCCGGCGGGTTGCCGGCGGCTTGCCGCAACCGGAAATGAAAGCGGCTCAACGGAGACCGAAACGCGCGCGCGCGCCCCCAGACCCTGGGTTGCGATCGAGCGGCCTCTGGCATGCACCAGGCGCGACTGCGCGCGCGCCGAACGCTGGTCAACGCGGCTCACCGGTGGTGAGCGGCGGGCTCTTGGTGTCCTGCACCACTTTGAGGGAGCACGTGGAGAAGGCCCACCTGCCGTCCAGGGCGCAGCCGTTGCCGTCTGCCCAGGGGCCAAAGGCCTGGCCGTTTGCGGGTTGGAGGGGCGCGGCTTGGGTGCTGGAGGGCCGGCGCCCGCCCTGCAGCCGCAGAGGGCCAGCCGAACGCCACAAAAGGAACAAACCAGGCGATCCTCTAAAGCCGCATCTGTTCCCCCCCAAAACCCTCAAAAGTCAAATCCAAGTCACCTTTTGGGGGAACTTGAACCGGTCCAGCCCCATTGTCTCCAGTGACTTGAGGTGGAGCTTGGGGTTGGCGTCGGAGTAGGCGTTGCAGGCGCCCTCCTTGCCGCAGCCCTTGGGGTCCGCGCAGAACGACCAGGCGTTGCAGCCGTCGCTCGCGCGGCACGCGGCGCAGCACTCGGCGGGGGTGAAGGCGGTCAGCGTCGGCAGGCGGGGGGCGAACATGCTGTTGAGGGACACCACCATGAAGTCACCCCCCATCACGCCGGGCTGCTGGGCGCACGCGTCTGCGGAGGGTTGGGAGGGGCGGCGAGGGCTCGGGTTTGGGGGTGGGAGGGGAGCTGCGCATGGGCCCTCCCCCCTGCATGCGTGCTCGCCCGGCGGCGGCGGCGGCTGGCACGGGGCCGGCGCCGCAGGCTCGCGCAGCAGCAGGCCGACGCTGCTGTGATTGTGGGGTGCCGGCGTCGCCAGCGGCGTCGGCGGCGGGCCCCAGCGCGGAGATGCTGCCGGCGCACGCCTCCCGCCACAGCCGGAGCCAGACGCACGCACGCGGGGGGGCCCGGCGGCACCCCACCCCGTCCGCGGCCTCACCCGCGGCAGCAGCCGGTGAACAAGCAGCGAAGGCGATCAGGAGCAATGCGCAGGCAAGCCTGCGGGCTCGCGGTTCGCGCGGCAGGCCCATCTCGGTTCCGCGAAGCGCGTTCTCTCTCGACGCCGGTGACTAGCCACGAAAATGCGCTCGATAGAATGGGTTTGACGATGTAATTAAAGCGCTTTTGTCGCGGGGCGGGGGGGCTGGTGTTTTGTGTGGGTCTCGCCTGCGCGGCAGGCGCCCGCCTGGCTGGCGGCGCAGCTGCAAATCCCTGCCCCATGCGGGCCCCTCCCCGCCCGCCCGCGGCACCCAGGGCCAGCGGCCGCGTCGCTGCATAATTGGCTGCATCCGCGCGGGCGCCGCGCCCCGCGGGCAGGGCCCACCGCCGCGCGGCGGCGGCCGCGCAAATCCCGGCCCCCGCCCGCCCACGGTGAGCAATGGAGATGCCTTTGCCTGCCGACCGCGGCCGGCCCGCCTTGATCGCGCCAATGCAGCCCGCATGGGCTAGCTAGCAGATTCAAAGGGTTTTCAAGAGCCATTTGTATTTTGGTACCCGCTTGCTGAACAGAGGGCCGCCGCCACAAAGCACACCTGGAAGAGTCCGCCAAACCCATGCCTGGCAGTGCTCCCCTTTGCTCAACGGCACGTTACCCATGCCGGCACACACGCACAGACCTGCTGCACCGCGCGAAACACAGAGCCGCTGCACGATGGGTCATGCGACCCTACCGCCCACCCCTTTCCGCCTCAGCCCGCCCCGAAGCACAGCCGCTCAGCCTCTGCCTTTAGCTCCCGCAGCAGCGGCGCGGCCGCCGCCAGCGCGTCGGGGCCGATCGCCGCCGCCGCCGCCTCGCCCTCGCCCTCGCCATCAGCTTCTGGCGCCGCCTCGGCGCCGCCGCCGCCGCCGTCGCCGCCCAGCAGCGGCGGCGGCGCTGGCCCCGCGCACGCGCGGCGCGCGACGCAGCCGAGGCGGTGCACCAGCGAGTACAGCTCCCGCAGCCGCGCCGCGTCACCGCCCCCACCGCCCCCGCCGCCGCCGCCGCCGCCGCCGCCGTCCCCACCGCCGCCGCCGCCGCCGCCGCCCTCCCCTCTTCCTCCCACTCCGCCTGCCCCGCCGCCGCCGCCAAAGGCGCGCGCCCGCTGCTCCTCCTCCAGCGCCCCCGCGACGCGCGCCGCGGCCGCGAGCAGCGCCGCCGGCGCGCCGAGCGCCGCGGCGAGCGCTATCCCGTAATGCGCCGCCGCGCCTTCGGGCGCGCGGCCGGGCTCAGCGGGCTCCAGGCGCCACCTGTACCGCAGCCCCCCGCCGGCGACGTCCACGCGCATGCGCCAGAGGCGGCAGCCGGGGTAGAGTGCGGCGAGCTCCTCGAGCTGCCTGAAGTGGGTGGCCAGCAGGGCGGGGCAGCCCAGCGTCAAAAAGTATTCGCAGACCTGTTTGGGTTTTTTTGTTTGGGGGGGGGGGTTGTTTGGTCGGGCGTGTTGGAGTGGGGTATTTTGGGCGTGTTGGGCTGTGGGCAGGCAGGTGTGGCGCGGCAGGTGAGGCATCAGCAGTGTGGCCGACTCGGCCTGCCGGCACACCAGCAGCGGGGCCCTGGCCGGCAGCTGCGCACAGCGCCCGCACCGCCGCTTCCCCCTCACCGCCCACGCCAGCCCCACGCCGTCGTCGGTGCTGGTGGCGCGCCCCAGCTCGTCCACCAGCACCAGCGAGCGCGGGGTGGCGGCGGCCACGATGGACGCGGTCTCTGGGGGGCGCAGCGGCGGGGGACACGGTATGCCGTCGGTCGGCGGGCGCATTGTCAGCTCCCAGGCGGTGCGCGCAAAGCGCGAAACAAAAAGAGCAAACAAACGCCACACATCCCGCTCCAGAGCCCCCAAACCAATGCGAACTGGCCTTGGGGGTTTGCAGTCACCCAGCAAAACCGCCCACCTGCCATCTCCACCATGAAGCTGCTCGCGTTTGACTCGATGCTGTCGCCGGTGCCGATGCGGGCGAAGATCCGGTCAAAGGGGCTGCGCGATATTGATTTGGGGGTTGGGGCGGGGTGGGGTTTGGAGGGCGGTTGCGCAGGCAGGCGCCGTGGAGGGGCGGGGCTGGCAGCGATGGCATTTCCCAAAGCCCGCCGGATTCGATGGACGCCCCTCACGTGATGGACATGAAGGCGGCGGGCACGTAGCAGCCGATCTGGGCCATCACGGAGAGCAGTGCGACCTGCGGGAACGGTTGCCATTCGGCATTTTGGGGGTTTTGGGAGTCGTTCCCGCCCTCCACGCACAAATGTGCGACGCCCAACCCAGCCAGGCGCACCAGCACCACGGAGCCGCGCCCCAACCGACGCAACACAACCCCCCAAGGATCCCTCGCCTGTTTGAGGTAGGTGCTCTTCCCCGCCATGTTTGGCCCCGCAATCAGGTGCAGGCTCGCCGCCTCGGAAATGTATGTGTCGTTAGCTTCATACGACCTGGGTCCGCCCCCGGAAAACGGGCCCTCCCCCGCCGCTGCCGCCGCCGCCCTCGGTCCGCCCCCAGCAAAGGGGCCTCCCCCGGCCGCCGCCGCGGCCGCCGCCGGCGGCGCGGCCGCGCCGTGGCGGCTGTGCAGCAGCGCCTCGAGCATGGGGTGGCGGCCGGCGGTGATTGCAAGGGGGCCGCTCCGGGTGATGCGGGGGCGCGCGTAGTCGTGGGGGGAGCCTGGGCGGGTCGCAAGCCAGTGGTTTAGTCGAGGAGGGTTCAGTGGTGGCACGCATGCACGGACGCACGGACGCAAACACGTGCGCATGCACGCATGCAAACCTGCACGCATGCAAACCTGCACGCATGCAAACCCGCAAACACATATGCGCAGGTTCATTCACACGCGTCAATTTGTGCGCACCCGACACCGCCTGGAAGAAGGCCACCAGCACGTCCAGCAGCGCGACGCTGTCAATGGCGCGCAGCAGCAGCGGCATCAGCGACAGCGCGCGGGACACGAGGCCGTCCAGCACCTTGGGGGGGGGGGGTGAGGTGGGGCCGCCGATGCAGGCACACGTGGGATGTGCGGCGCTTTGCATAGCAGCAGGTGCGGGCGGGGTGGGCAGGTGGGGGAGTGCGAGGCTTCCGCACGCGCTGGAGGCGCTGTGCAGGCGGGGCGCACACACGAACACCGGCGGCCGCACGAGCAAATAGCAAATCGTAAAGGCTAGAGCACCGCCGCTACCCCTGTCCCCCCACCTGCTGCGTAAGCATGATGGCGTCCCCCGCCGCGTCCCTGAGCCGCGCGTTGAGGGCGCTGAGCTCGTGGGTGGTGGCCAGCACCGCGCCGCGGCCGCGCTGCTCCAGCACCAGGAAGCCCCTGATGGGGCGGTTTGAATGGGGGGAATGCATGAGTAATTGAGGGATTGGGTGGCTTTCCTTTGCTGCCCAATGCCAAAACGCTGGATTAGTAAACCCCAAGTAAAGAAAATCCTGCTGCTGAATATACAGGCTGCCGCGCGCCCCTCTCCTCACTTCGGCAGCTGCCGCTGCGCCGCGCCCCCGCCCGCCGCCGCGGCCGCCGCCGCCGCCCCCGCGCCCCGCCCCGTCGCGGGCTTGGTCTGCGGCAGCGTAAAGTGCCAGCCCTTTGCGTGTGTGTATTTGGCCTTGAGGCCCGACAGCTCGGGCCCGCCCTCTGCCCTGTGCTTCTCCGCCAGCTCCTGGATCGCCTCTGCGCCACAAGGTTTTTGTTGGGGGGTTGGAGGGGTTTGTTTCGGCGGGCGGCGCTGCCGCCGCTTCAGCAACCCGCCACCTCGCAGTAGATAGCCATGCCTGTGGGGAGCGTCAGCCCCGCCGCCCCGCGGCAAACAGCCCCACCACTCCGCGGCGCCTGCGCGCGCCGACCTGTGAGCCGGTTGAACGTGGAGCGCGCGACGTCCAGGAAAGGGTCCACGCTGGCGCGCACCGCCCAGACCTGGTGCATACGGCCGGTGGCGGCGGACCTGCTGGCCTGGGGGTTGGGGGATTGGTTGGGGGACGGGGCAGAGTCCAACTCGGATTCGGTTTTGGGGTGGTCGGGTGGGTGAAAGGTGAGCTGCTCACTTGTGGCAGCAAGCCCTGTGCAGGCAACAGCTGAGAACCGGAAAACCCCAACAACAACAGCCCTGGCTCGCCTGCGCCTCCTCCTCGAGAGCGCCCTCCACCGCCACCAGTAGCTCATGAAACTCCGCCCTCACAAAGTTTGACCGGACCTGTTGCGGTTGCGCTGCATGTCAGCTGGGGCGGCAGTGTATGTCACGGCTGCTTGATGCAGGGCCTGGCTTGCCGCTTGGACAAGGAGCAAGGGGTTTGAGGTCAGAGCTGCCGACCAACAGCAGAGGGGCGATGCCGCACTCAATACTGGCACAGTGCTGCTCCCCTCAAACCATGGTATAAACCCCCATCCCCGCACCGCCTGCAGCAGGGGGCTCTCCACCCAGGCCAGCGACTCGCTGAGCGCCGGCAGCGCGCGCAGCAGGCAGCGCAGCAGCACGACCGCGTCCACCAGCGCAGCCACCTGCGGCCGTCCCCAACCAAATACGGTGGGCAGTGGGTGCGCGTGCCAAGCCGCGCCGCCACCGAAAAGCAACCCTGTAGAGCAAGCCCGCAACCCCGCTCTAGTGTGTGGCGCAGCCAGGCTGCTGCCAGTGCCCCACCCGCCTTGAGCGTGGGGTCCTGGCTGGCTGCGGGCGCGCCGGCGCCGGGGGGTCGCTGCCTTGTGATGGCCAGGTTTGAGCACATCTGGGGTGTTTGTGGGGGTTTTGATGGGATGCGGAGATTGTTGGCCCTGCGTGCGCGAGGCTGCTCTTTGCTTGGGTTCATGCAGTTCAGGAGCCGCGCCCGCCGCACGCGCGCGAGCCGAGCAGCGCGCCTTGTCGAGCTGCGGCGGCAGCTGCTCCAGCAGCGCCGCCGCCTCCAGCGCGAGGTGCGGGGACTCGAGCAGCTCCTGCAGCGCGTCCAGGCGCAGCTCGATGGTGGTCACGTCGGTTAGGGGCTGGCGGTTTTGGGGTTTTGCTTTGGGTTGCGGCCGGCGGCGGTGGGGCCGCGAGGGCGGAAAGGTGGCGGCAAGGGCCTGGCAATGGTGGCGGATCTGCTCCCAGGTGCATGGCGCCCGACGAGCGCCCGCCCGTGCCTGCCTCCCAGAGGCGCGGGCACGCACCTGGAGGATGTTGGTGCGCAGCAGCCGCGCGCCACATGCGGTGGCGGTGCGGTCCAGGAAGCCCAGCAGGGAGCCAAACCGCGCCGCCGCCGCTGCAGCGACGCGTGCCCCGCCGCCGCGCCCGCCGGCGCCGCGGCGCCCGCCCCACCGCCCGCCGCCGGCGCCGCCCTCCGCTGCGGCCGCCGCGGCGAGCGCCGCGGCGGGCGCGGCGGCGCGGCCCGAGGGGCCGGGCCGGGGCAGTGGCTGCACCAGCTCCAGGGCATCGATCGCCTCCCTGTCCAGGGCCATGTAGTTGCGCGCCGGCCCGGCGCCGTACTCGACCCGCAGGCTGCCGGGCGCCACCACGGCGCCGAGGCCGGCCGACACGTGCTGCAGCAGCGCGCCCGCGGCGCCGAGCGCGAGGTAGTGGGAGCGCGCCAGCGCCGCCGCCTGCGCCGCGGTGGGCCGCGCGTCGGGCTCCGACGCGTCCGCCACCAGCAGCGCGCCGCGGGTGTCGTCGAACGCGGCACGGGGGAGCGGGACGACGCGCAGGCCGGCGAGCGCGGCGTTGAGGCTGCTGCTGCCCGTGACCTGGGGGGCGGGGCATGCCGCGGGCCCGGGGTGCTGGGATGCCGCTGTTGCTGTAGGACTGCATGGCACCCTGACATGCACACGGCAGACGGGCCACCCTGCGGGAGGCATGCGGGCCATGCGTGGCGCCGACATGCAGCGCATTCGGGGCTTCCCGCCCTCAGCATGCGGCCGGAATCACGGCAGTCCGCCGCGCACCTCGTGGTGCGCTGTGCCCACAATCACCACTTGGCGCACCCCCCTGGGCACCAGGTGCATGAGCGTCGAGGTGTAGAGCCGCCCCGGCTCCACAAACTGCGACAGCTCCAGCCGCAGCTCGTCGGCGTCGAGCACGGCCATCCCCACCTCCTTGGCCCGATTCTCGATCACTGCTGCGAACAGCGCGGGTCCTGAGCCGTCCTCGGCGCATTCCTGGTGCCCGGGAAACCCTCCCGGGCTGGGCTCCGCGCCCTGCGAGGCCGCCATGGCTGTTTTGCACGATCTCGGAGCCGGGCGACTTTTGAACGCGCTCAGCAGGTTGTGGGTTGAAGAGGGATTCGCTAGCGCTCATGAATGGGTGCAGGGTGTGTGCTCGCTGGCCCGTCGGCTGCCGCGCTGTGCACGCTGCGCTCGCCGGCGCCCGCGCCGCGGCTCCCCACCACAACCCTGCCATGCCCTGCTGACCTATCCCGCACCCCCCCTGCTTCACGGGTCAACCTGTGCGTTACTAGCCCATGTAGTTCCAAACCGCCAGGAACAGCACCGCGTTTGCAAGCACGTAATCCGCAAAGGCGCGCTCCGGGGAGATGCCGCTGAAGTCCTTGTTGCTGGGGTCTATCTGCATGCGCAGGCACACTGGGGTTGGGGGTGGGTGGGGCGGGAGGCAGGGCGGGCGCCGAGTCCGCGTTGTTAGAGTGTGGAGGCAAAGGGAATGGGCGGTGTGAGGACCAGCGGCAGCCGGGGCGCTGGTGCAAGCCGGGGCGCTGGTGCAAAGCCGGGCGGCCACTGCGCGCACTGCCGCGCGCGCACCCGTCAGCGAGA
The DNA here is from genome assembly GCA_003203535.1 of Raphidocelis subcapitata. Classification (NCBI taxonomy): domain Eukaryota; kingdom Viridiplantae; phylum Chlorophyta; class Chlorophyceae; order Sphaeropleales; family Selenastraceae; genus Raphidocelis; species Raphidocelis subcapitata. Next base: position 416,917 of record BDRX01000003.1, read on the forward strand.
AGAACGCGAGGGAGCACAGGATGCCCGCCAGGAAGGAGTTGAACGGGAAGGTGCCCACCAGCAGCATGTACAAAAACTGGGTTGGGGGCGGTGGTAGCGCGGCACGACCGGGTTCTCAGAGGCAGCAGCGGCCAGAAAGTGGCGCTGCCAGCCCGCACATCACCGCCGGGCAGGGTCCGAGCCGCCTGCGCTTGTGCCCCCGCACCTGCACCCCCGCTGTCGCCAGCGCGTACACGATGAAGGCATCGAGCGCCTGCGAACGGAGGGAAGTCGGGGGGGTGGCCCAGCGGATTGCGGCAGCGCCGCCCCGGACTCTCGCGCGGCGCGTGCTCCGCCGCAGAGCTCTTTGGCGGCGCCGCCTGCTGCGCGCGCCGCGGCGCGTCGCGCCGCGCCGCCGTCTCCAGCCAGCCCCGCACCCCCAGGCCCGCGCCTGCTAGCCGGTCAGACCGAACTCGCACCTTGACCTTGGCGGGGGTCTTCTTGTACTCGTCCGCAAAGGTGCGCAGGATAGCGCCGATCTCCGCCATCCTGGGAGGCCGGGGGCCCTCGAGCGCCCGCTACCGAGCACCTATTCGCGATCACCGCGCGCCTGTTGGCGCGCGGCGGGGCAAGCGCGCTGCCCTGGGCCGCGGGGTGGGCCTGATCTGAGGCCACTTGCAGGCTGCTTCCCACGTTTATCAGTGATCCATCCAATTCGCTGCTGCGGTATGATTGGACGAGGTCGTCCCCCTGACCTGAACACCGCCCCCACCCAACGGGCGCTCGGCGGCGGCACGACGGCGCTGCGCCAGCTCGCCGAGGCGGTGACTCCTGCCGCGGCCGAGCAGGTGGGGCGCCTGAAACACTCGATGCCACAGCGGCAGGACGCCAGCGGCTGCGGCTGGGTGGCAGGCCTGTGTCGTACCCGCGCGCCACGGTTTGCAGAGGAAGCTTTTGCCACCCAGTCAAATCGCCACCTGCCTTGACCCGTCGTCCCCTCAACCCCCCACCCAAAACCAGGCGGCGCAGGAGAGCGACCTTGAAATGGGCCTCACGGGCCGGGCGGGGGGCCGCGCCGCCGACGTGCGCAGCTTCCAGGCTGCGATAGACACGCTGCTGCCCCCGGGCCACGGCTACAGCGCAGAGGAGCTTGTGGGGGCAAGCAGCAGCGGCGGCGGCGGCGAGGCCGACGGGGAGCGCCTCGTGGATTGCGTTCTTGCACTGCGGTCTGCGGCCGAGGTGCAGCGCGCGTGTGCCTCGACGCACGGCGCCGCGTCGCAGCAGCAGGAGCGGTGCCCGACGCACCAGCAGGAGCAGCAAGCCGAGGGACCGGAGCAGCACGCGTCCCCCGCGCCGCACCACGAGCCTGGCAACGTCAGCATGCTGCCGCCGCAGGCCGCAAACGGGTTCCCGGGGCCCGAGAGCCTCAGCTGCAGCCCCTACATTTCATTCCCGCTGCCCATGGCACCCGGCCCCGACGGCACGCCGCCGTTTGCGGGCCCGTCCACGCTCTACGGCGCCAGCAGCGGCCGCCGGCTGTCGGGCGGTGCCGCCGCAGCGGCGGCGGGCCCGCCGCGCGTCGAGGGGTACCGCCACTCCCTCACCGGCGCGGAGCGGTTCATGGAGATGGCAGCGGCCATGCGCATGGGCTCGCCCGCACCGTCGCACATGGCCGACGCATACTCCCAGACCGCGAGCCAGCAGCAGCTGGCACTGGCCCAGCCGCAGCACGGCCTGGTGAGCAGCCCCAGCAGCGGCAGCCTCGACATGGCGCCCCGCCACAGCGGGGTGTACGCCTCGCCGGCGATGCCGGGCGGCACGCTGTCCGGGTCCTGCAGCCCCACCAAGGCGTCGGCCATGCACCACGCGCTGTCGCCGCTGCAGCTGCCGCCGCTGCCGCAGCCGCCCATGCCGTCGGCGCTGGGCCTGCCGATGGGCGGCCCGCCGGCGCGGTCGGCGCAGTCTGTGGCGGGCGTCACGCGGCTGATGCAGCAGTGCAGCAGCATGCTGCGGGACCGCATGTATGCGGGGGGCGGCGGCGCGGTCGGCGGCGTGCGCGGCAGCTACGGCAGCCCCGCGGCTTTCGACCCCCAGGAGGTGCGGCGCACCGCGTGCTTTTGGTTTTGGCCTGCCGGCCGCCTTGGCGGCGCCCCCAATGCATTCAATGAGGGGGCAGCCTCGGGCACAGCACGGGCTGGTGGGGCGCCACGCTTTTTTGCGCAGCAGCTACGGCAGTTAAACGCAACCGCCTTGCAATCGGGTCCTCCCCCACCCCAAAACCCCAGGTGCTGTTCCCCGTGGTTGACTCTGTGCTCGGCCAGATCACCCAGGAGTACGAAAAGCGGCTGCTGGCCAAAGACCAGGAGCTCGCCGCCGCGCGCGAACGCGCCTCGGCCGCGCAGCGCGAGGCGTCCGAGGCGAAGGAGCGCCTCGCCCGCGTCGAGTCCGAGCGCGCGCGCGAGGGCGCCGCCGCGGCGCGCGCGGCGTCCGAGGCGGCGGTGGCCGAGACGGGCGCGCGCGCGGGGCAGGCCGAGGCGCTGCGCGCCGAGCTGGAGGCTGCAGAGGCGGAGCTGCGCGCGCTGCGGGGCGAGGCGGACGAGGGGGCGAGGGCGCGGGCCGAGCGGGAGGCTCGGCTGGAGGAGGCCCTCGAGGAGGCGCGGTGGGTGGCTTGGGGCCTGCTGTTGCTTTGGGTGTGCTTGGGAGATGCTTTGCCTCCCCCAAACACTCGCTAATGCGGCGGCGCCCGGCACACGCCTAACCCTCGCGCGCGAACACGCAGCCGCGAGCTGGAGGCGGCCGCTGAGCTGTCGTCCAAGTACCGCGGCGTGGTGGAGCAGAACAGGGAGCTATACAACCAGGTGCAGGACCTCAAGGGCGCCATCCGCGTATTCTGCAGGATAAGGTGCGGATTTGGCACCACCTTTGCTGCGCGCTGTTTAGGCCGTCCGCTTTGCTGTTGTGGGCATCGCTGGTGTGCGCGTGCGGGCGCGGCGGACGCCACAGCCGCCGGCGCGCCGCGCGTGCGACTCCCAACGCGGCAAGCACTCGCCTGCCCCCACACCGCGCCTGTGCAGGCCCCTGGGTGCCACGGGTGACTCAAGCTTCAGCTGCGTCGACGTGAACGAGGAGGGGGACGCGATAGCACTCTACAACCCGGCCAGGTGCGCGCGTGCGATGCGCCCTGCCCGCCTCTGTGTCCGCGCATTTGCCGACACTGGGTGATGGCAGCCGGTGGTTGGCAGGCAAGGGCGCGCACGCCTGCCGCCGCCCTGCTCTCTAAGGCTTGACCTCCAAACTGCCAAAACCAGCCCTCAACCCCGCCCGACCCTTACTCAACCCCAAAGGGACGACCACAAGGAGTTCCGGGTCAACCGCGTGTTTGACCAGGCGGCCAGCCAGGACGAAGTGTACGACGACACCCAGCCGCTCGTGCGCTCGGTGCTGGACGGTGGGTGGCGCGTGCGGCGCCACCGAGCCTGTGTTTTCTAACAATTGCAGCGCTGTGAGCAGCGCGCTGCGTGTGTGTTGTATTTGGTGAGTCTTCGGACCTTGCCCTAAACAACACCCACCCCCTTTCCCCCAAACGAACCCTTTCCCCCAAAGGCTTCAACGTGTGCATCTTTGCCTACGGCCAGACCGGCAGCGGCAAGACCCACACCATGAGCGGCACCGACGCGCACCAGGCCGCGGGGCGGGGCATCAACTACCGCGCCCTGGACGACCTCTTCTCCATTCGGGACGCGCGGCGCGGCGAGGTGGGGGAGCGTGTGCGCGCGCGCGCGCCCTCGCATGCGCTCGATCGCTCGCTCCGGCCCCGCGCCGCACGGCCGCGCCGCTCGCTCGCAACGGCTGGAGCTGGGGCAGGCTTTGCGCTCTCGCGGCCGAGGCAGTCGGCAGCGTGCGGCCGCGCTGTCCCACCCCCTGCCCCCTCCCCCCCAAAACCCAAAACCCACCCCCCGCAGGTTGAGTACTCCATAACCGTCCAGATGCTTGAGATATACAACGAGACGCTCCGGGACCTGCTGGCCGACGGCGCCTGCGCGGGCGCGCGCCTGGACATCCTTTCGACGCGCGCCAGCGGCTGCAACGTGCCGGGCGCGGTGCAGGTGCGGATGTGGGGGGGCTGAGGTTTAGCCGCGTCGCGCTTTGCGGCGGCACGCGCGGCCTGTCGCAATGGGGGTTGAGCGCTGGGAAACGTAGCGGCAACCCCGCACAACCGCCGCGCACGACAGCGATTGGCTCTCCTCACCCACACGCCCGCCCGCACTGGTGAGCACCCCTTCGAAATCAAGCAGCCAACCCCAAAACCCTAACAACCGCCCCAAACCGCCGCGGCCGCAGGTCGAGGTGGATGACGCATCTGACGTGGCGCGCATCATGGCGCACGGCGCCGCCAACCGCGCCACCAGCGAGACCCGCATGAACGACCGCAGCAGCCGAAGGTGGGGGGAGGGAGGCTGGGATGTGGGGTGATGGGGACCGCCTGGCCGGCCGGCGGAGGGAACCCTGCCGCCTGCTGCTTTGTTTGCTTTCTGCTGCTTTTTTGGGACTGTTGAGTCCTGCTGGTGCACATGCACGCAGCAAAAAAGCTCAAACGAACGGACCGCCTCCCCAACTCACGCCCGCAGCCACCAGATCCTGACCGTGATCGTCGACGGCGCCAGCCGCGTCAACGGCAGCCGCAGCCACGGCTGCCTGCACCTCATCGACCTCGCGGGCAGCGAGCGCGTGGCAAAGTCCGAGGCGGCGGGCGACCGGCTGGTCGAGGCGCAGCACATCAACAGGAGCCTGTCGGCGCTGGGAGATGTCATGACCGCGCTCGCGTCGCGCAGCAGCCACGTGAGCCGCGCCGGCGAACGCGCGGCCCGCGTGCAACTCCGCCTCTCGGGGGTTGCGACACGCCCTCGACCTTTCAAACCCCTTGGAACACCCTGGCCCCTCGAAGCACCCTCACGACAAGGGCGCCCCCACACCATCCCGCAGGTGCCGTTCCGCAACTCCAAGCTGACTCAGCTGCTGCAGGACTCCCTCTGCGGCCAGGCCAAGGTGGGTTGAAAAATGGGGGCTGGTCTGGACAGCCAGCAACACGCGGTGCACACATGCAGCCAGCTTTTGTTTGGCACATGCCAGGACAGCGTGCGCTAAAACATGCCTCGACCAACACATGCATCAAGCAAACATCCCGCCCTCACTCCCCCCCCCCAAATAATCCAAGGTCATGATGTTCATGCACATCAGCCCCGAGGCCAGCTCCTACGGCGAGAGCGTCTCCACCCTGAGCTTTGCAAAGCGGGTGGCAGAGGTCACGCTGGGCCAGGTGGGGCCTTGCCCGGGGGGGGGGGTTCTTGGCTTGGCGCGCCTTGGTTTGAGGCCTTCTTCCCTGCCATGTTGTGCGGGAAAAGTGCCAACTTGGAGCCACGTGGTGCCGCCGCGCGCTGCCTCGGACTGGAATCAGAGGGTAGGGACCCCGTCCAAACCAAATCAAACAAAGCCGGCCCCCACGATTCGCCGCAGGCCAAGCGCAACATCGAGAGCGGCAAGATTTTCCGCGCCAACGAGGCGCTGGCGGCGGCGCGGGCTCAGGCGCAGCGCAGCGAGGCGGAGCTGCGCGCAGCGCAGGTGCGCTTGCCATCCGCTGCTGCTGCTGCTTGTTTTGCTTTGCTTTCTGCCTGCCTCGCTCGTTGGGGTTTGTCGCCAACTCGCCTTTCAAGCTGCTGGCAGCGTGCCCCCTGTTCAGACTTCAGACTGCGCGCTGACTGCCTTCCGCATGCACCTTCCAAGCCCCGCTCCATTGCTGATTGCTTGCACTCAGCCGACCCAGCTGAGAGCTCGGCATTCCAACAAAGCACGACAAAGCCGAACCGCCGCCCCCCTCCCTCCCCTCCCCTCAGGACGCCGCTGAGGTGCACCGCCGGGACGCGCTGGCGGCCGCCGCGGCGCGAGATGCCGCAGAGCGGGAGGCTCGGGAGCTCCGGGTGCGGCGCGGGGGGAGGGCTTTTGGCACAAAGAAAATAACTGGGTTGGTTTTTGGGGGGAGGGCTTTTGGCACACCCAACCTGCCCAGCGCCCTTCTTTCTGAAGGCGACCTCGCTCCTGTCCCTGGCAAGCCCCCGAGGGGCCCAGGGCCCTGCTCAGCTCGCCGCTCGGGGCCCGAACCCGCGCAACCCGCTGACCGCGCCCCGCCCGCCGCCGCCGCACCCGCCTCACGCCCAACAGGCGCAGCTGGAGGCGGCTCGCCGCGAGGCCGCGGCGCTGTCGCAGCGCAGGGCCGCAGTCGCGGCGCAGGCGCACGAGCAGGCGCACCAGCTGGCGGAGCTGAACCACCAAATGCACCTGCAGCACACGTCGCAGCACGCGCAGCAGAGCCAGCACGCGCACGGCGGGCAGCAGCACTCGCCCGGCGGGGGCCGCGGCGCGGCCGCGGCCGCGGGCGTGGGCGCGGGCCAGGGGGGCCCGGCCGGCGGGGTCGTGTCGCCGCCGTCGGCGGGGGCGAGCAAGGTGCCGCGGCTGCCGCTGGACCGCGCGCCGGCGAGGGATCAGGACTACTCCGACTCCCCCCGCCGCGCATCCCTGCCGCGCGGCATCGGCGGGGCCGCCCCCGACGGCGCCGCTGCCTCGGACGCGGGCGCGGGCGCGGGCGCGCCGGGCAGCAGCGGCAGCGCAAAGGCCGGCGCGGCGGGGCGGCACGTCGCCACCACGCCGCCGCCGCTGCGGCGCGGCAGCGGGACGGACGACGTCGGCGGCAGCGGCGGCGCGCCGCGCGGCAGCGTGTCGGCGCGCTACGCCACGCCCCGCGGCGACCGCGAGCGCAGCTGCTCGCTCACGCCGCCGGCGTCGGCGCGCCTCGCGGCGGAGCGCTCGGGCGGCTCAGCGGCGGCGGCCATGGCGGCGGCGGCGATGGCGGGGCGGGGGTCGACGTCAGCGCAGCGGCATGCGGACCGGCTGCAGGCGGCACGGCGGCGCGCGTCAGGCGTGGTCGGCCCCGCGGCCGCGGCCGCGGCGGCGGTGGTGCCCGCGGCAGCGGCAGCGGCCGGCGCGGGGCTGCGCGGCGAGCTGCCGCCCGCCGCGGCGGCCGCGGCGCTGCGCTCCGTGCGCGCGAGCCTCGGCGCCACCGCGCCGCCGCTGACCGCGCGCGCGTCGGGCGTTGTGCACGGCGATTTGGCCGCGTTTGCAAAGGCCGCCGCGTCGGCGCGGCAGAGCGGCACTTGGGGGTCGCGCCCCGGCTTTGGCGCGGCGGCGGGGGCCGCAGGCCCCGGCGCGGGGGCGGGCCTGCCGCCGGCGACCACTCGCACTAGCCGGGCCCGGGGGGCTGCAGGAGGTGGCATGTGGAAATAAGGCCGCCATTTAACTGGCCCCTCCCGGCGCTCCCGCTGACGCCGCTGCTGCTGCTGTGCTGTGCTGTGATTGCCCTTTGCCCTGCTCTGTCCTGTGGCTTTTGGAGTTGTGCCGTCTCCTCCCATGGCATTGGTGCCGGCCGTGCGAGCTGGCAACGTCATTTCCTCTGCCGGCCCTCTCGGGTTCTGAATTGTCTGGCCGCCCCGATGCCGCATCGAGCGTCGAGGCCCCGGCGGTGGGTGGGCCCTTCTGCCTGGGCCGCACCTTTGGGGCGCCCCCTTCCTATCAAGGTCCGACCATGCAATGCGTTAGGTTTAGGGGGCCCTGCGAGGTCAGATCTGCGTAAAACCAAGCTTTGTGTAACCCCAAAAGCGACCCAGGTGGCCGCGGAGGGCTGCGCAGGCCAATGACACGGCCGCGCATGGAAACGCCGCCTCCCCCGGTGACGCGAATATCTGCTGCGCGGCGCCGGAGCCCGCCGCCACCCCCAGGACGATGGGAAAAGGGCCGCAAACTCTTGAAGGGGCTTTTAAGTCCCCCGAAAGCGCTCCCTGCTTCGCAGCCGCCCCGACGCGTGCGGCCCTGGCGGCTGCTCAGCTCCCGTGCAGCGCTCGGCGGCGCCTTGACCCTGGCGCGCGCCGCCGGCAGGCCACCTTTCCCCCGCCCCTCCATCCCCATCGCGCGCGCCTCCTTTTCGGCCGCCTTTCACGCTCCTCCCTTCCCCCACCCTCACCGCGCTTGCCCCACCCCCTCCCCGCGCCCTTTCCCCGCGCGCGGACGCTCCCATCGAGGTCTTTCATACCTTCCGAACCTATCTCACCCGCACGCGCGCCGATCCGGATTGCCATGGCGCGGCTTTCGCTCCTGGTGCTGGGCCTGGCGCTGCTGGTTGGCTCCGCACACGCGCAGGATCTGGCATCGGTGAGGGTCGCGTTGCGGCGCATTCGTACCCTAAAGCGCGATGGAGTGCGTGCGGCGGGACGCGCTGCAGCAGGGGCGTGGTGCAGGGGGCTCGCTGACCAGTTGGTCGCGGTCTCAGTGACGCCGCGCTGCCCCTGACCCCCCCGCCGCACCCCGCGCAGCTCTTTGGCGGCATCTTCTCCAACTCGGGCTCGGGCTCGGGCTCGGGCTCGGCGCCCTCGCCTTCGTCCCCCCCGGCCTCCCCCTCTGCCCCCGCCCCTCCCCCGCCCTCGCGGTTCGATCCGAATGAGGTGAGAGACCGGGTACGACAGGGTACTTTGGGCGCGTACGATCGCGGCGGGGCCGTAATTCGGGCACCCTGTGTCCGGCGCGGCGGGCGTCATGCCCCAGCCGCATTGTGCCCCGGCGGCGCGCCGGGCGCGCCGGCGCGTGCTGCGGCCCAAAGCGCGCCGCGGAGCCTGCCTCCCACCGGGCGCGCAGCCCGCCTGCCGCGGGGGCGTGCGCAGGCGCAGTCGGCCATTGCGGGCCCAAACCCAAAGGCTGGCCCCCTACAGTCAACTTGCAAGTCAACCGAGCCCCGCCTTCCCTCCCCCCACTCCCGCACCCCCCAGGGCGGCGGCGAGGGCTTCTCCGGCTGGCAGGACGGCCGCGCCACTTTCTACGGCACCGACGCCTGGAACATCCACCACGGTGCGCGCACGGCGCGGGGTGGGGGGGCGGTGGAGGCGGCCGACGGCAACGGCCGCGGCCGCGGTAAAACGCGTGCCCGCGGCCGCGGGAGGCGAATTGCGGGGGCCGGCCAGACGGTCGGCGGCTCGGCCCAAAATGCGCCGCGAGCAGGCCGCGCGCGGCCCTCGAGCCAGCGCGGAGCCGCCCCAAGCCGTGGGGGCGGCGATTGCCACCAACCGCCAACGGGATCGGTTACTAAACGGGCTCGATTTCGGCACCCGCCCGTCCCTTACAGGCAGCTGCCAGTACGGCTACCTCGACCGCGAGGTCGGCACCGGTTGGGACATCGCCGCCATCAGCGACAAGGCGCACGACTTCCAGAACAGCTGCGGGTGGGCGGGAGGGTTGGTTGGGGCGGCGGGGGTGGTGCGGGTAATGGGCCCGTTGGGCCCGCCACTGATGTGCCTGGAAAGCTGCCACCGGCCACCGGCCAAGCGCGTCCCCAAGCGCCCCCCTGATCCCCCCATCCCCCAAAACCCTATCCCCCCCCCCCGCAGCAAGTGCAAGGAGGTCCGCTGCCGCCCCGCCAACTTTGCCGACGGCTACGGCCAGTGGCTGGAGCGCACCTCGGTCTGCTATGATGACTACTCCAGCGTGGTTGTCATGGTGACTGACACCTGCCCCTGCTACTACCCCACCAACTACGACTCCAACAAGCGGTGCGCGGCGCTCGCTTGTTTCTTCGTTTTTGGCAAAGGAAGAAGCGTCGGCACGGCGTCTTGGCAACGTTTTGACGCCGTGGCCGGCCGGCTCGCGCGCGCGGCCCTCCACGCCCCGCGCGCGCACCGCCTCGCAGCCCCGGCCGGCCCCTGGCCCAAAGCAAGCAAGCCCGCAATCAAACACGTGTACACAACCCCCCCCCCACCACCCCCAGTTGGTGCTGCAACGACATGTACCACCTCGACATGTCGGTTTGGGCCTTTGAGAAGCTGGCGCAGACCAAGTGGGGGGTCATCGCCGTGTCGTGGCGCGACGTGCCCTGCTGGTACAAGCCCAAGAACGCGGTGCGCTCAAGCCCCTGCCCCCCTGGGCCGATTTTCCCCGGCCGGGGGTTTTTGTGCATGGGGGGCCTTTGTTCCCCTCGGGGGCTTTGCCGGCGGCGGGGCGTGCCGGGGCTGGCGTCGCCGGCGGGCGGCGGTGCAGTCTCGCGCCCGGGCCGTGCAGCCGCCGCCGGCCGGCCGGCGCCGGCCGGCGTGCGCGCAGCCCTCAAGACCGGGCGGCCCGGAGCTCGCTGCGTTGTGCCTTGGAACTCGAGCTGAGCCTGTCCCCCTCCTCATCCTCATTTAAACCCCAGGCCAAGCTGCCCGCGTGGGGCAAGGAGACCCCCCCTCCTTCCTGGTACAAGGCTCCCTGTGAGTGGCTTTGGGGCCGGCTCTTGGCCTGTGAATTTGGGCCGACACGTGCAAGAGGGCTGCGGCCAGCCATGTTGGGGGCTACAAACCCAGGGTTGCAGCCCTGGGCAGCGGCCGCAGCAGCCAGCAGCTTGTTGCGAAAGCTTCCTCTGACTGACGCCGGCCCCCCGTCCCCCCGACCGCGCCAAAACCGACCAGGGGGCTTCAACAGGTGGCAGGACAAGCGCCTGCCTTCCCTCCAGAAGACGAACAACATGCGCGCCTGGAGCGCCGGCCGCAAGTAAGCGCGGAGCCCCCTCGACGGGCGGCGCGCGCACCGCGGGCGCGACGAACGAGCCGCCGCGGGCGCCTTGGCGCACGGATTGGGAGCGGCGGCCGGGGCAGCCCTCCGCGCGAAGGCTGCCCCCCGCCTCTGCGGGAAACGATCATGCGTTCCCTCCACATTACTAGTTGAATTGACGTATAGCGGCCCGGCTGCGCCGGGCCGCAAGCCTTCGCACCACGTTTGTTTCATTGCAGGTTGGTTGGCTTGTTCGCACTCTGCAGGAGTCATACAGGCGGGCGCCGCCGGCGCGCGCGCGCATGCGCGCCTCTGGGCGGGGCCTGTGCCCCGCCCGCCAGTGGTGGCGCGCGTGCGCGCGCGCGTGCGCGCGTGCCTCGCTCGAGTGCCAGAGAGTCCATTCACGCCCTGCGCACGAACCCCGCTTTCGCACCCCCTGATCCCGCCGTGTGCCCGCGCCAACTGGCCCGCACTGCCGGTTTTGCTATGAGGGGGCATCCTGATGCCAACGGCACTCGGCGGCCGGCCGCGCGCGCGGCGGCGGCGGCGCCGCGCTGCATTGCACGCGGCGGCGCGCGCCCCCGCCGCGGCGCGGCGGCCGCAGCGTATTGGGACCCAACCCGGGGCCCGCCGGCCCGGCCTTCGTTTTGGATCGCCGCGCCTCGGCGTTCCCCGCCTGCCGGCACACCATGCCGTGTTGTTTCCCCGCGTCACCCGTCAGATCCCTGTGGCACAGCACCCCCGAGCCGCCGCACCCGCCTGCCGCATTCGGCGGGTGCGCGCGCGCGCACCCTCAGCCTTAGCGCGGACCGGACCCTTTGGCATTTGTGCGCCGCCGCGCGCCCCGCCTGTGCTGGGCCGCGCATTCGCCTCTACCTAGCGTCGCGCCCCGGCCAGCATCGCACGGGGCCGCCTTTCGCCTCTTCTCTTCTTTGAAACACCGCCAGCTGGGGGAGGGGGGCGGCGCAGCGCTCTGCTTTGCGCGCATACGCCCGACCCCCCCATCCGCCCGCAACACTGCAAGCCGTAACACAGGCGCGCACAGGCACACCCCCCCTTTGGGCTGCTCCGTCCGTCCCGCCTGATTCTCTGTGCCTCTGTTTGGGTGCGTCCCTGTGGCCGCGCCCGCCCGCGCGGGCTGCGCCGGGAGGCGCACGGCGCCCTCTCGCGGCGCCGCGCGCCCCCCGCTGCGCGCCCGCGCCCCCGAAGAAGGCCTATATCGAAGAAACAACAAAAATCCGCCCTGCCGCGCCTCCAGGCGACGCGGGCGCGCGCGCGCGCGAGGCGCGCGCGCTTCGCCTCGGCTTGGAGCGCGTGGGCCGCACAATCCCACGTTGCTTCGAAGCTTTTCCCGTCGCCGCCGGCCTTTTGCCGCTGCGCGCCCCTACAGCCTCGCGCGCACGCGCAGGGGCGCCTCTGCTTGCAGGGCGCCTCTGCCGGGCCGGCCGAGCGATCGGTCCTTGCTTGGCGGCTGGCCCGGCCTTTTGCCGCGCCTGGCGCGCTTACACACACACACAACACTTTGCGCAGCGCGTTTTGCGGTAGACACCCCTCCCACCTCGCATGCTCAGCGGCCCTCTCTGGCCTTGATCAGCCGTTGCCCCCTGCCGACTAGTACCGGCCCAGGATTTGAACAGCCCCAAGCGCGCCGTTGGAGCAGCTTCCCAGCAGCCCACGTGCGCGCGCGGACGACGCAGCGAAACATACACAGGCGGGTGCTCTCTCTCTCTCTTGAGTGGGAACACGAAACAAACACGCTGTGTGCGCACACATGGACAGCAAACCCGCACCGGCTAGCCGTGCATTTTCTTGGGGGCCCACAGCCATCCATATCCCTGCCCCACAGTCGGTCCCCGGCACGGCGCGCCCCACACGTGCAGACGCATGCGCGCGCGTCGGCGTGCGTCCCCGGCCGCAGCCGCACCGCGCGCGCGCGCATAGTGCACGGCGGCGCCGCCGCCGCGCCGGGCCGAAAACGAACAGCCCTCCCTCGGGCGACGCGATGCGCGGCCGCGCACGCGCGCGCGGCTGCCGCTCCTTGCTCCTCTCCCACTGTGTTTGACCCGTTTTGTCAAAAAGTTATCAGGCTCCTTTACCCCACAAACACCCCATGTACAGGCCCCGGCTGTCGCCCCCATCCCGCTGCGTGTAAAGTAGCCGCGGCACCTCGAAGAAAAAACAGCTGGGCGGCAGCTGGGGAAGCTGCTGAGAAGCAGCTGGGCGGCAGATGGGGGAAGCTGCTCAATGGGCTTCCGAGCGGCGCGCTGGCCCCAGTTCCGCGGCGGCGTTGTTTACAGGGCCCAACTGCGCGCAGCACGCGCGCCGCGCGGGGTGGGTGCGGGCCCCGCGGGAGGAGGCCGAGGGCCGGACGGCGCAGCGCCGGCGCGGGGCCGAAGGCGCGCGCGGCGCTGCCGCGGCGGCCCGCGGGCCAGGCGGGTTCGTGCGGCGCCGGCGCTGCAGCTAGCGGCCCCCCCTGAACGTGTTGGGCGCCCCCCCTCCGCTGGCGATCATCTCGTGGTATGCGCCGCTGCGGTTTGAGCGGTATGACGAATACATGTCGCGGGGGTCCGCCGCGGCGGAGCGGCCGGCGCCGCCGCCGGCGCCGGGGGCGCCGCCGATGGCGCCGAGGCCGGCGCGCTGCACCTTGGGGCCTGCGGGCGCGGGCGCGTTGAGGGGGGCGGCCGCGTGGGGGGGGCGTCGACGGGGGCGCGGCATTGTGCGGCGAGCGAGGGCAGGTGGGAGGGGGCCTCAACCAAAACGCGCCAACCCGCATTGCAAAAAGCCACCCCAAAAGCCAAACAAGCCAGCCGAAAAAAAAGCCAGCAGAAAAGAGGCACCCGAAACATCCAGCAGAAAAGGGCACCCAAAACGGCCAGCTGAAAAAGGGCACCCACCGACGTAAGACCCGTCCGCCCGCATCCCCGTTGAGGGGTCCACCGGCCCCACCCTCCTCGGCGGCGACCGCTCCGCGCGCCGCCGCCGCGCGCGCGTGCCGCCCGCCGCGCCGTACTCGTCGTCGCTGTCGGGGGGCAGCCCCAGGCGCTCCCGCTCCGCCTCGCGCTCCTCCTCGAAATCGATGCTTTGGGGGGGGGTTGTTTGTTGTTTTGAATTTGGTTCAGCACATCGGGGTGGGGGGTGTGTGGTTTGCTGAGTTTTGTGTTTTAGGGCAGGCAGTTGAGCGGTGCTGCAGAGTTGGGAATCAGGACGTTTGTTTTGTGGGAAGGGACCTTTTGTGGGGGGTTGGTAGGCATTTGGGGGTGCGAACCGGCGGTCCCATGCCCCAGCCCCGCCCTCAAACCCCCGCCCCTCAAAAGCGCCGCACCGGCTCTGCCCCGGCCGGTGGTTGGCCAGCTCGACGTTGAACCGCGCCAGGCGGTGTGACAGGTACGAATCCTGGCGCGCCAATTGCGGTTTTTTGGTTTTGAGGTGTTGGGGGCCGTTTCAAGCCGCGTGCAGCAGTCGTATGGCGCGGTCGCGGGCCAGGGTCGGGCTTGCTCAGCAGTTCCCTGGCGGCACATGTAGCAGCAGGCAGGCGGGGCGCCCCGCTCCCGCTCCGGCGCTCAGCGGCGGCGGCGCCCGAAACCCTGAGAAGACCCGTGCACACCAACAAGGGGGGGTGCGGGGAGGGGGCCGCACACCTTTTCCGGCATCGGCGGCAGCCCCGCCGCCTCAATGTCATCCACCGGTATCGGGGCGTACGCCTCTGCCCACTTTGACTTGTCTTTGACCAGCTGGGGTATCAGCCCCGGCGGGAAGTTGAAGCTGCTGGCCGGCGGCTGCTGCTGCTGCTGCTGCTGCGGGTAGTGGTGGTGGTGAGGGTCCGCGCCGGGCCAGCCGCCGCCCGGCGGCGCGGGCCCCGGCGGCGCCGCCGCCCACCCGCCCGCCGGCACGACGGGCGCGGCCAGCGCCGGCGGCGGCGCCCAGCCCGCGGGCCCGCCGCCGGGCGCGGCGGCGAGCGCGGCGGAGGCGTCCTTGCTCGCGAACTCGCGCCGCACGCGCGCCATGGTGGCCGCGTCAAAAACGCCCTTCTCGCTCCAAAAGTCTAATATCCTGGACACCTTCAGCAGCTGCGTCGTGTCGTCCCCCGCCGTCCGCGCCGCCGCGGCGAGCATCGCGCCGGCGTAGGGCGCAAACGCCGCGACGATCCCGTCCGCCGCCGGCGCGGCCCCCGCCGCCGGCGCGGGCGCGCCGGCGGCGACGGCGGCCGCCGCGGCCGCGGCCTGCAGCGAGCGGGCGGCCAGGGCCTTGAATAGGATGTCGTTGGCCAGGAATATGATGTGCAGCTGCTTTTCCGGGTCCTTTGACACCGCCGCCCGCTCGGCCATCATCCGGGCCATGCCAGAGGCGTAGGGGGAGCAGGCCATGAACCAGCTCTGGCTGCCGCCGATGGACTCCTGGCGGTTGGGCGCGGTTTTTGGGGGGGACGACAGCAGGGGGGGAGAGGAGGAATGTGAGGGGAGGAGGGGACCAGGGCGGTGGGTTTAGGGGTTGGGGCGGGGTGGGGTTAGGGTGGGTTTGGGGGTGGGGGGGGGGTGGGGTTAGGGGGCCGCGCCTGCTACCCGCGCAGCGGTTGCGAAGTCGTTGCAGGAGCGCAGGGGGATGGATGCCGCACGCCCCGGAAACTGCATTTGCACAACACCAACACACAACCCAAGCACACATTGGCCAACCACAAAGCAGTCCAGCTCCAGCAAGGCCTTCCCCACCTTGCTGCCGTTGAGGAGATCGAGCACCTTCGAAAAGCCGCTCGAAACCTCCGGCGGAAGGGCAACAGGCGCCGCGTACGCGGCCGGCTGGGGGGTGTACGGCTGCACCGAAGCGTACTGCTGCTGAAAGGGCGCGTACTGCGCCGCCGCCGCGGCCGCCGCCGCCGCGGCCGCCGCGGCCGCGGCCAACGAGGACGGGGCGCCCCCCGTCGAGGGCGGCGCAACGTAAGAGGGGACGGCGGTGGTGGCGGCGGCGACGGCGGCGGCGGCGGCGGCCGCGGTGGCGGCGTCGGGGGCGGCCGAGGCGTATGGAGCCGCCGCCCCCGGCTGCGGCCAGGCCGCCGCCGAGGCAGGTGCTGCAGCAGCCGCCTGCGGCCAGCCGGCAGCAGCAGCGGGGGCCGGCTGCTGCCACCCCGCAGCGGGCACGGCGGCCGGGGCGGCGTGCTGCTGCGGCCAGTTTGTTGGCGCTGCCCCCATCGCCGCAGCCACGGCCGCCGCAGCCGCCGCCGCAGTCGCGTCTGGCTGCTGCTGCCAGCCGGCCGCCGTCGGCACCGGCCCCGGCGGCGCGCCTTGCGGCCAGCCGGCCGCCGGCTGCTGCCACCGCGACGCCGCGGCCCCCGCTGCCGCCGGCTGCTGCCAGCCGGCCGCCGCCGCAGCAGCCTCCGCCGTTGCGGGCGCCGCGGCCGCCGCCGCCGCCTCTGGCGCGGCCGCCGCGGCCTCCGCCGCCGCCGCAGGCGCGCCCTCAGGCGCGGCGCCGTCGAGCGGCAGGCCATAGGCCGTGCAGTAAAGCGCCCATCGGTAGTAGTCGTGGTGGGCGCCCCCCGGGGTCAGGAATTCGTACTCGGGGTTGCCCTGCTGGCGCTTCCGGACCTCATCGACAAAGGGCAGCCCGCTCTGCAGCGCGTAGCGCGCAAACACGGCGACCCGGTCCCGGTCCGTCGCGACCGGCGGCGGCGGCGCCGCGGGCGGCGGCGGCTCGCCGGGCACGAGGAACGCCGCGGTGTGGGGGAACTGGGCCATGCCGGCGCGGAGGTGAGGAGCGGTGCCTCGCAGCGCGCCGCGCCCGCGCGCTGCGCGCGGCGGCCGAGCTGCTGGCCTGGCCCCGCTGCTTGCTGCTAGCGCAGCCTGCGAGCCTCGCGCGAGGCCCTGGAGTCTAGGCAGGTTCTTCCTGCCTGATTCAGGGTAGTTTCGCTCAGAACAAGCGCCGCTGCTGCTGGCGCCCGCGGGCGCGGGACGATCTGGGCTCGCAACGGTATTTTCGTCGGCGTTAACGAGATTATCAAGCTCAGGCTTTTGCGCAATCTGCACAGGTGCGCCAAAGGCCCGAGCGCAGAGTCTGAGGTGTGCACACACACCCGGTGCCCCAGGTCTTTTTCCCGCAGCTGCGCATTTCCCGGCAACCAGAAGCAGCGGGGCTTTCCTTACACTCTCCGGCTTAGATCGCGCCCCTGCCTCGCGCCGTTGCCGCAACCGCTGGGCGGGTTGGCCCCTCGCTGCTCCCGCGCCGCTGCACTCGCCGCGCCCGCCCTCCCCGCCGCAATGGCGGCCCGCCTGGCCGCCGCGGCGCCGCCGGCGGGCGCTCGCGCCGCAGCGCGCGCCCACCGCGCCCCGTTGCAGCCGCGCACCGGGGCGCCGCGCCCCGCGGCGCGCAGCGGCAGCGCGGTCCGCGCGGCGCCCCAAACCGGGCAGCCGGGCAGCGCGCAGCAGCTGGCTGTGGATTTCAGTGGCGTCTGGGTCAAGGTGCTTCTTTTTGAGGGGGGCCTTTCAGCCCGCCCCCAAAGTCGCCTTTGGCGCGCCCACGGGCCGCACCTCACATGCGCAAACACCGCCGGCCCACGCTTGCGCGCGCACCAACACACAAGCCCTCCCGCACGCCCCAAAGCGAGCGCCCCCGCCCCCGCCCCCGCCCCCGCCCCGCCCCGCCCCCCCAAAACCACCCGCCCCAACAGGACAAGGACGCCAGCGACAGCATGGAGCCGGCAATGGACCTGATCCAGCTCAACGGCCTGGTCCGCCAGGCGGTGGGGCTGATAAGGGGCGTGGAGGTCCGGCAGGGGGGCGGGGACTTTGAGTTCTCCGTGCTCAGCGTGATCCCGTGGTTCAAGGTGGGGGGGGGGCGCGCGTTGGGTCACCGCTTTACGTCGTTGCTCATAAGCTTTATGTCATCGCCGGCCCGGCAAGGGCTCGTCTCGCTGGCACTCGAAGCCGCCAAACCCGACGGGGGGCCGCAGCAGTCGACCCCGCCCGGCGCCCCACCCCCACCCCAACGCGCCGAGGCAACCGCGGACAAACGGAACCAACCAAAACCCCGCGGCCCCGCCCCCCAAAACCGCCACGCAGATCACCGAGCGCTACCCCCTGTCGGGCCAGCCCGCCCAGTCGCGCCGCCGCGACCTGCGGGGCGGCTCCGTCACCGGCCGCGTCACCGCGCCGTCGCCGGACACGCTGGCGGTGGCGCTGGAGTGGGGGGAGCCGCACGGCGGCACGGGGGAGGACGGTGCGCGGGATGGGGGGGGGCGCGGGCAGGCGGGGCTGCGGCGACCAGCAGGCGCCTCGCCGGGAAGAGCTCATCCTGGCTTGGCTTTGGGTGGGTGGCTCATGGAAAGCGCGCACACTGTTCCCTTCCTCCCCCCCTCCCGGCAGCAAACCCCCAACCCCAACTCCAACCCCAGCCCCAACCCCAACCCCAACCCCAACCCCAACCCCAACCCCAACCCCAACCCCAACCCCAACCCCAACCACAGTGTTCTCCATGCCCAGTGCCGATTGCTTAGTCATCGACCAAACCACCCGTACCACGGGGGGTGGTGAGGTGCGGTACAGGTCAATATACCGGAGGGAGGGTTAGTGGGGGTGGGGTTGGGCCCGGGGGGCTTTTCGAGGCGCCCCGGGGGCTGAGCTGCAAAGCATGATGGCGGGACCGCAAAGCAGCATGGGGGCGGCACCGCACACAGCGCGGCGCGTGTAAACCTTGTCGAGCCGCGTTTGACCAGCGGTCAACGAAATCGTTACAGTCGCCTGGTTGGGGGGGCGCGGGCCGCGGCGGCAGGTAGAAACCGCCAGCGGGCCGGAAAAACGCCCGAATCAAAATCCTGGGGGGGGACGCAAAGCCGGGGCGCGGGGCATGCAAACGCGCGGTGGGAAAGGCATGCATGACGGAGGGGACGGCAAGTACAGAGGCAGCCTGAGCAGTACAGGGATAGATCCGTGCATCGCTTTGCATTGCATTGCATGGCAGCGGGTGGGTGCAACAAGGCGCGCGCAGTCTGGTGGGCGGTGCTGTTCCCGTTTTGGCGTGTGCACTGTCACGGTGCATCGGAGCAGGGAGGCAGCTGGAGGCCTCGGCGGGCTCACGTGCCATGGCATGGTGAAGGGGGAGGGGGTTATTCGGAAGCTGAATGGGCAGTTTGATCCTGAAGAAATGCTCCTGGGGGTTGCGCGCCACGATGGCGGCCATCGCTGCGTGGCATTAAATGCTGTGCCGAAATGCAAAAGGGGGGCCGGCGCGTCACTTGCCGCGGTGGCCGCCGCCGCCGCCGCCGTGGCCCATGCCGCCGCCGCCGCCGCCAAAGTGGCCGCCGCCAAAGCCGCCGCCGCCGCCGCCGCCGCGGTACAGGCCCCCGTGGCCGTAACCGGTAGGGTGGGAGCGGATCTCATTGCTGCCGTAGGCGCGGGGGTAGTAAGAGTAACCGCCGTAACCGCTGTAACCGCCGCCGCCGTAGTAATTTCCGTACGGCTGGTAGTAGTTGGAGGGGCGCCCGTAGCCGGTGTAGAAGCTGCTGCCCTCGCCGATGCCGCCAAAGGTCTCGGCGAAGCCCTCGAAGCCCTCGGGGATGGCAGACGTGGAGACGGCGGCGGGCGCAGTGCGGATGGGGCCGGCGGCGGGGTGGGGGCCGGGGCCGCGGAGGCCGCCCGCGGGCGCGGCCTGGCCGGGGGCGGCTGGGGGTTGCGTTTTTTTGGGGGGGTGGGGCGGCGGTGTGTTGGAGTGCGCGGATGGGAGGGTCGCGTGACGGCGGGGGCTGCAGCGCTGGCATGACCGGGGTTGGGTGCTGCTGACGCCCCGCCTTGAGCATGTGCCCCGGTCCCCTCACCGATTGCGGGGCGCGTGGGGATGGCGTGGACGGCGGGGATCACGCCGGCCGGCAGGGGCGCCACATGGTGTGCGTTGGGCGCGGCAGCCTGCTTGTGCGCGGGCGCGGCAGCCTGCTTGTGCGCGGGCGCGGCAGCCGGCTTGTGCGCGGGCGCGGCAGGCTGCTTGTGCACGGACGCGCCAGCCTGCTTGTGCACGGACGCGGCAGCGAGCTCGTGCGCTACGGGCGCGCCGCTGGCGGCGTGCTGGGCCGCGGCGGCGTGCTGGGCCGCGGCGGCGTGCTGGGCCGCGGCGGCGGCGCCGGGCGCAGCAGGCTTGTGGGCGGGGGCGGCTGCGCCCCCTTGCCGAGGAGCGCCGAGCTTGCGCGGCACCGCTGGCTTCTTGTCCTGCTGCGGTTGTGGCGTGGGAGGTGGGGTGGCGGCGCTTGGCGCATGCCGTGCAGCCGAGGCGCGCCAGTCCGGCCGGCCGCCAGTAGGGCCCAAAGCGACGCGCTGCGCCGGCCCCGCACCTGCGCGGCCAGGCCAGCCTGAGCGCAGAGAGCGATGCAAATCAGGGCCAGCGCCCAGCTTCCCGGGGCGGGCCGCGGGGAGGCCGCCATGCTGTTTGTCGCGATCGCCGCGGGGGGTTTCCGACTGAACGGCTGCGATAAACGAATCAGGTATGGATTTTAATATATGACGAGCAACGAAGGAGCCGCGAGGGATGCAAAACGAGCATGTACCGGCCGGGAGGTTTTTTTGGGCAACCTCCCGTGCCGGCCCCACTCGGGCTGGGCCCGGCCTGGGCCCTGCAGCCCGAGTGCCCGGACCCTGCTGGGCGCTGCAGCCATTCACGGCGCCGACATGACGATGCTTCAACTGGTTGACGACGCCTTGGCATCGAGGCGCAGCCCAGCACCTGAGTCTAAAAGCTGACCGGCACGAAATGCAGCGCAGACAATTGCTCCCTCGCCCGCGCGTGCGGAAGCAGAAAACAGGTTACAAACGCAGCGGGCGCGCGACCCCCCCGGCCCCCGCCCTCGTCAGTCGGACTCCGACCCCGACAGCGGCACCGACGACGGCACCACCACCCGCGCCGCCCCCGCGCTCGCCGCGACGAGCTCTCCGTTTGGCCGGTCGTTCCCCGCGATGCGCCGCCGCGACACATCGGGCGCGAGGCCCAGCGCCACCTGGCGGCGGTACACCCGGTCCATCGCCGTGTCCAGCGGTACGTCGACAAAGACGGCCTCGTCCAGCAGCGCGCGCAGCTGCCGCCACGGCTCCAGGTCCAGGAATAGGTAGTTGCCCTCCACAATCACAATGGGCGTGGCGGGGTCCACAGCGATGTCGCCGTCCACGGGCTGGGGTTTTTTGAAATGGGGGGAGGCGGGGAGGGGAGGTAAGGGGCGGGGCCCGAGGCGGGTGGGTGCCCGGATTAGGGGCTGGTGGGTGGGTGGATGCGGAGGGGTGGGTGGGTGCGAAGCTGACCGGGCGAGGCGCGCTGCCGTGTTGCCTACGCGGCACGCCAGTTTTGCGTTGCTCGCATGCCCAGGGGGAAACAATCGCAATCGGGCCGGCTTTGGGTCGGCTCATGCAACGGCCCCCTCACGTCTCCCACGCCGTGGTCAAAGGAGGGCACGCGCGCCGCGCCGCTCTCGCGTATGCGCCGCACGCACGCCACAAACGCGTCGGCGTCAAACGTCCAGTGGGCGCCGCGGCGCGCGTACGCCTCCTGCACGCGCGCGTTCGGGGGCGGGGCGAGGTGGGGCGTGCGTTTGCGTCCACGAGCGGGCTCGTTTAACGCCGGAGCGGGGGACAAGAGCTGCAACCGACAAAAGCACACCGCCAGAGAAGCCCAAAGTCGTGGCTTTTGCGGAACTGACAGCCAGGGGGGGGCTCCCAGCCTAAACCCCACCTCTGGGTCGGGCATGGCGTCCAGCTGGCGCTTGTACAGGTGAAAGCCATCCATCGGCACAACCACCGCCACGGGCGCCTCCCCGGCTGCCGCACGCCCGCTGCCCCCTGCAGAGACCCCTCCCAGAGCCGCGCCGCGGCCGCCGCCGGCGGCCACACCCCTGCTGCTGCTGCCGCTGCTGGCGCTGCTGCTGCTGCCACCGCCCGCGATTCGATTGATGCGGTCCCTGAGCAGCGCCGCTAGCGTGCTCTTGCCCGATCCGGGGGCGCCTGAGGGTGCGTTTTGCGGGCGCGCGCATGAACACACGCTTTGTGGGTTTGGGGCATCTGGGGCCTCGCTGGAGCGCTGTGCATGCGGGTGGTGCATGGTCAAACCTCCCAGCGCATGCCATGCGAACCCACATGAGACCTGCCCTTTGCCGCCGCCGACCTGCAATGCCGACAATGTATTTGCGCCCCAGGGGCTTTTGCGCCACGGCGGCATCGATGATCCGCGCCGCGAGGCCCTCGACTATCTCCTCGTAACAGCTGCCCGAAAGCACGGTCTGCTGCGGCGCGGCGCGCGCGGCGACGGCAGCAGCGCGGCGAGCGGCGGCGCGCGGGCGCGGCGCCAGGCGCGGTGCGGCGCAGCTGCTGCTGGCGAGCACGCCGCAGCGCCGATTGGACGACACAGGCAGCCGCTGCATCCTCACGCGCCTGTGGGGCTGGGGAGCCCCCCGATCGCCGGTTCTGCCAGGCCGCGCTTCCCACGCAGAGCCGCCTGGAAGAGCTGCCGACCCTCCCGTTGGTGCTGCAAGCGCGATCAATTGGGCGGGGGCAACGATTACAAATCACAGGCGCCGCTGCCGCTTCGCAGCCTTGTCCGCCGCCTCCGCCGCCGCGTCACCCGCGCCGCCGCCCGCCGCGGCGCGCTCCAGCAGGCGCTCGCGGAACATCGCCAGCTTCGCCTCGAGCAGCGCCGCCTCCCGCCGCAGCTCGGCGTTGGTCGCAAACCGCCGGGCGCTCTGCCAGTGGCGCCGCACCGCGGCCTCCACCGCGGCGTCGCCGTCGACGGCCGCCTCGCCCTCGCCGCCGGCGTCGAGCGCCTGCGCCCGCTCGACGGCCGCCGCGTCGCGCTGCTGCTGCTGCTCGCGGGCGCGCTTCTTCGCGCCCGCGCTCGCCTTTCTGCCGCCGCCGCCGCCGCCGCCGCCGCCCGCGGCGGCGGCAGCGGCGGCGGCGGCGCTCGCCGAGGCGATGGCCTCTCGCAGCTCCGCGCACAGCGGCCGCGCCGCCAGCGCCGCCGCCGCGCGCGCCGTCGCGCGGCCCTTGCCCTTGCCCTGCTGCTGCTGCTGCTGCTGCTGCTGCCGCCCGCCGCGCGGCGGCGGCGGCGGCGGGTGGAACCTTCCGTAGCGGGGCACGGCATCGTACTGCAGCGCGAGCTCCTGCGGCCCCGCTGCGCCGCCCAGCAGCCCCGCACCCACGCCGCCGCCGCCGCCGCCGCCCCCGCCGTCGCCGTCCGCCTTGCCGCCGGGCGCGAGCGCGAGCAGCGCGCGCGCCGAGGCGGCGATGTGGGGGTGGTAGTGGCGCGCAGCGAGCGGCAGCTCCCACAGCGCAGTGGCGAGGGCCCCCGCGTCTGAGGGGTCGGAAGCCCCCGGGTCAAAGGCGCGGCCCCCTATCGGCGTCGCCCCATCCCACTCGAGCAGAGCCGCCAGGCGCGGGTAGCGGCGGACGAGGCGCAGCACGAGGGCGGCCGCGCCGATGGACTCTCCAGGGGGCGCCTGCGGTGGGTGGGGTGGTGGGGGTGTCGTTTTCGGGTGGCGGGGTTGGTGTTTGGGTGTGGAGGTCAATCAGGTGCGGTTGGGTCCTCTGGCAGGGCAGGCCCTCTGCTGTTGCAAGACGGGCGCTGGGCCGGTGCATGCAAAGTGCCGTGCATTTTGTTGCAGCAAGAGCGGAGGCCCCGCCCCACTGGGGATGAGACCCAACCCACCCCCCCGCCCGGCGCGCCCGCACGCGCCTGCAGCATCAGCGTGGCCAGCCGCTTGGCGAACGCCGCCAGCCGCGCCACGTCCGTCTGCTTGACCCCAAGCAGCAGCTGATCCATAGCCCTCACAAACAGCACGGCCGTTGGCTCAGGGCCCCGCGGCCCCGCGGCGGCCCCCGCGGGCTGCTGCAGCTGCCGCAGCAGCGCGGCGGCGCCGGACGCGGAGGGGTCGCCGCCGGTCAGCGCGGCGGCCGCGGCGATCGCCGCCAAATCCTCGGCCGCCGCCGCCGCTGCGTCCTCCTCCTCCTCCCCATCCCTCTGCTTCCGCTTGCCGCTGGGCGGCGGCTTGCCCTGCTGCTGCTTGCCCTGCCGCCCCTGCTGCTGCTGCTGCTGCTGCTGCTGCTGCTGGCCCTGCTGCTGCTGCCCCCCCTGCTGCTGGCCCCCCGCGTCCTCGACCAACGGCATCAGCGGCGCCAGCAGCGCCGCCGTGTAGAGCTGCGCGTAAAACGCGCGCCGGTCGATGTTGAGCGCCTCCCCCTGGCCGCGCAGGATGGCGGCGGCGGTCAAAATGATCTCCAGACGCTGGCGCAGCGGCAGCGCGCCCGACCCCAGCAGCTGCGCGCGCGCCGTTGGTTTTTTTTTGGGGGGGGTCGGGGCTCAGCGCAAGGGCAAGTGGGCGTGGGGGCACGTGTGCTGCGCGGGGTGCGGCCCTTGTTGATGCAGCAGCAAAGGACGAGCCATCCCAAGCACGGCCATACACCGCAGTCCAGGTCACGGCAGTCCAGATCACGGCGGCCCAGATCACGGCGCCGCCGCGCACCTCCTGAAGCACCGCGGTCAGATCGTTGAAGTAGTCAACGCTGATGAGGTGGCTGTACCGGCCCAACCCCGCCAGGACGGGCGCCAGCAGGGGGAACCGCGCAGCAACCTTTGAGGCCGGCCAGGGGCTGTCCAGCACCGCGCCCCGCGCGCCGCCGCCGCCGCCGCCGCCGCCGCCTTTGTCGGCCTCCTCCTCCTCCTCCTGCTGCTGCTGCTGCCGCTGCTGGGACGCCGCGAGGGTGGCGCTGCAGTGCTTGAGCACCCGGAAGAATGTCTCAAACAGCGCCTGGCGGTTGTGGCGGTTGTGGTGGTGGGAAAGGGGGAGGTTTTCAGCGGTTTTGCGATGTTGTGAGCTTGGCCCACCGGCTGCAGCAGGGGCGCGCCTGCCAGCGCCCGTGGCGCCCCCTGCAGCCGTGCAGCGCGCAGGAGGGTCGCTCGCCCGCGGCACGCCGCCGGCGCCTGC
Source organism: Raphidocelis subcapitata (assembly GCA_003203535.1). Classification (NCBI taxonomy): domain Eukaryota; kingdom Viridiplantae; phylum Chlorophyta; class Chlorophyceae; order Sphaeropleales; family Selenastraceae; genus Raphidocelis; species Raphidocelis subcapitata. The sequence goes on from BDRX01000003.1 coordinate 441,443, forward strand.
AGCAGCTGCAAGAAACCCCCCCCCACCCACCCACCCCCCACCGCACCTCGAGCAGTTTGCTCTGCAGCACCGCCTGCTCCCGCAGGTCCGGCCCCGCCTCCGCCTCTGCCAAGTCCTTTTCCAGCTGCCCCTTCTTCTTCTTCCTCTTCTTCTTCGACGGCGCCTTGCCCTTGGCGGCGTCCTCGGGGTCCGGGCGCGGCACCTCCCGAAGCCGCATCACCAGCAGGCTTTCCACCACGCGCGCCGGCGCGGCGCACTTGCGGCGCCGCACCAGGTCCGCCACCAGCTGCACCGTCTCCAGCGCAGGGGGGCCCACCGCGTCGGGGGAGAGCAGCTCGGAGACGGCGGCGGCGGCGGTGGAGCCGACCTCCTCGTCGGACGCGGCCGTGCGGGGCACGAGCGCCTGCGGGCGCGTTTTGGTTTTTTGGAAGGGGTGCAGGCGCGGTTTGGGGGGCGTCAGTGTTGGGGGCGTTTGAGCAGGCCGTGCGCGTGGCTTGGCGGCTGCAGCGCGCAGGGGGCGCGGGCGCTGCCGGCCCGGCAGCGCCGCGATTCTCGAGCCACGTCAAAGCGCCAAACCGCAGTCAACAAAGCCGCCCAATCAGCGCCCGCCCCACCTGCATGATATCCGAGGTGTAGTTGAACCCCGGCCGCGCCACCAGCAGCCCGGCGAGGCAGCGCACCGCGACGCGCGCAGTCGCGAGCGCCGTTTCGACCGCCTTTGGGTTCGCACCCTCTCCCCCGCCGCCGCCGCCGCCCCCGCCGCGACCCCTGCCGCCGCCCCTGCCGCCCTTGCCGCCGCCCTTGCCGCCGCCGCCGCCGCCGCCGCCGCCGCCGCCGCGCGGCGGCGCGGCGTCGGCGGCGGCCAGCAGCAGCTTGAGGTAGGCCTGGTATGCCTTGAGCAGCGCCTCCTCGTGGTCCCTCAGCGCCTGCACCTCCCTCGACGCCTTGACCGCCAGCTCGGCCTCCGAGGGGGGCCGGATCTTGTAGTCCGGGAGGATATCGCGGAAGACGGCCAGGCACGAGATCATCGCGAGGCGCGAGATCTGGGGGTCGGCGTCCCTGGCCATCTCGGTCAGCACCCGCAGCCCAAGGGAGGAGTACTTTTCGGGGTGGGAGAGGATCTGCTGCGCCGTGGCAGCCATCTGCTGCCTCGCCACCTCCCGCCGCTGGTCCCGCCCCCGCGCAGCCGCGAGCGCGGCCAGCGCCGGCGGCGCGCCCCCGGCGGCGGCCGCCGCCCCGGCCGCCGCCGCCGCGGCGCGCTCGCGCGCCTCGCGCGCGGCGGCGGCGCGCTCCGCCTCGGCGGCCGCCTTGGCCGCGCGCGCCTCCTCCTTCCTCGTCCGCTCCTCATCCTCCAGAGTGTCCTCTATCAGGATGCCCCCCACGCTCGCCGCGACGCGCTGCGCCGCGGCGCGCAGCTTCTTGGCGCGCGCCGAGCCCTCCGCCTCGGCGTAGACCAGGCGCCCGTCGGGGGCCTTGACGGGCAGGCCCTTGCTCGGCGCCGCCGCGTCGCGCTCGCGCACGCGCGGCCGCTTCTCGTAGTCGGCGACGCCGGCCTCGTCATCCTCCTGCTCCGCGCCGCCGCCGCCGCCGCCGCCGCCGTCGCCGTCGCCGTCCCCCGCCTTGGCTGCCGCTGCGGCCGCTGCGGCCGCCTTGGCCGCCGCTGCGGTGGCGGCCTGCTGCTGCTGCTGCTGCTTCTGCTTGTCCTTGACCGACTTGTCGAGCTGGTCCTTGTCCAGCCTCTCCAGGAACCCGATCTTGCGCGCGTGGGTGCGCACAAACTCAAAGTCCTCGTCGCTGAGCTCGACATCAGAGGCGGAGCCGGGGCCGCAGCCGCCGCCGTCGCCGTCGCTGCCGCTGCCGTCGCTGCCGCGGCCTGGCAGCGGCGCGTCCTGGAGCTGCGGCCGGGACTGGAGGGTGTGGGGGAGGGTGCGGTGCTTGCAGCGCAGCCGCCGCGGATCGGGATGCGCGCAATCCAGCGGCGGCGGCGGCAGCGGCGGCCGCGAAGCCGCCGCTTCGCTGCCGGCCCGCTGGCGGTCTTTGCGCCGCAGCGGCTGCCAGTGCGCGGGGGCGCACCTTTTTCGGCTTTTTCAGCTTAGGCCGCTGCTGTTGGTGCGGCTTGGCGCCTTTCGGGCCAGCCCCGCCGGGCCGCGCGCCCTTCTTCGCCATCGCGGAGCGACACCGATCTCGCCTAATCGACGCACAATTAGCTTTTGCATCCCCCGCGTGGCGCGCTTCCCCTAGGGGCGCCTGTGGCCGCGCGCGGCAGCTGCCGCCCACAGCCGCCGGCGCCCCGCACCCCGCACGGCTTGAACGCACGTGGGTGCCTTGCTTGCAGCGAGCGCGAGCGCGGAACGTGCGCGAATGGCCAGCAAGTGCACCGCCATTGGAGCGCGGAGCGCGACCCAGCGAGCCTCGGCCTAGGCAGCCTGGCGGTCCCCAACCCCCAGCGGTTGTACCGCAGCACCCCAGCCCACGCGTCCCTTTCCCACCCATCAGCCCGGCTGCCATTCTGCCTGCTTCGGCATCCCCGACCCCGCTAAACCTGTGCGGCATTTGAACACATGCGTGCACCCCTCGAGGGACTCTTCTGCTGGCGCCAGCACGGGGTGGCAGTGGAAGAGCCCAGCCCCAGACCCCCCCCTTGGCCGCTTCGCCGCACTTTCGCGCGCTTCGGTCTGCTGCGGCGCAGCTGCTATGCATGCTGCCGTAATTACGGCCTCCTGCAGAGGCAATGGCGCAGCTTTGAGCCGCATCCCACACTGCCGCTTGGCAGGGTAGCCGAGCAGCCGCCAGATGGCGAGATGGCCCGCTTAGGCAGCAGGCACGCGCTTTTTTTACGCACACCAGGGAAGCCCGCTGCCCAGGCAATTCGCCAGCTCTTTTCATGCGCGAGCCATGACACTGCACAGACGAGGCCCTCCAAATGGCCCAACCCCTGCGCGCAGTGCGCGGCTGTTATGATTGGCTTTTTGTAAGGGCATTGTGCGCAGGTTTAAAGTGGATGGAGCCACATCCTACTCGCCGCCATTAACACAGATTTTAAAAATTGGCGTTCCAGCCTCCCTCTTCGCTAATTACTAATGCGAATGTGGAGGGGCCCACGGCCCGCCACAACAGCATGTGCCGTTGGCAGCAAACAGCCTGGGCCCGCCGCCGTGGCCGGACGCGGCGCGCACAGTTGCCGGGGCAGAGCGTGCCCAAGCCACCAGCGCACACAGCGGAATGCGCAACGCGCACCGCCGTCTCGCCGGATGGGCGAGCGCCCAGCTCGCCGCCGCTGCGACCGCCGCGGCACCTCTTACCTGCGGCCGCCGCGACCGAACGCACCGCACCGACCCACCTAACCGTGCGGGGGCATCATCGGAGGGCGCCCCCCGTACTGCGACTGCATCATCTGCATGTAGTGCTGCTGCTGCTGCTGCTGCTGCTGCTGCTGCTGCTGCTGCTGCTGCTGCTGCATCGGGCCGCCCATCGGCGCGCCGCCGTACTGCGGGCCGCCCATCGCGTACGGCCACCCTGCAGCAACGGCGGCGGCGTAGGCAGGGTCGCCCTGCGGCGGGAAGAAGGCCCCCGCAGCGGCGGCGCCACCAGCGGCGGCAGCGGCGCCGCCGCTGCCGCCGCTGCCGCCGCTGGCAAGCACGGCTGGGTTTGTCCTCAGCGTCTCCTCCAGCCAGGGCTTGTACTGCCTCCAGTACTCCTCCGTCGGCAGTATGGGCTGTCCCGCGGCCGAGGCCGCGTGCTGATGGTACTGCATCCACTCCTCAAACTGAAGGCGGTACGTGTGGTACATTGGGTCAGCTTGCATCGGCGGTACGGCCGCCGCGGCCCCCGCCGCGCGCGCTGCCGCGACGGCCCCCTGGTAGCGGCGGGGCGCGGCAGCCGTGCCGGCCTGCTGCGCCTGCGGCTGCGCGGCCTGGCGGGGGCGTGGATCCGTGGCCTGCTGCTGCTGCCGTGTCTGCTGCTGAGCCTGCTGCTGCGACGGTTGCTGCTGCGGCTCCTGCTGCTGCGGCTGCGGCTGCTGGGGCTGCTGTTGCTGTTGCTGCTGCTGCAGCTGCTGTTGCTGCTGCTGCTGCTGCTGCGGCTGTTGCTGCTGCTGTCCGTATGGCGGCATAGGCTGCGGCTGCTGCTGCTGCTGCTGCGGCTGCTGCTGCTGCTGGTACTCCTGCTGCTGGTACTGCTGCTGCTGCTGCTGCTGCTGCTGCTGGTACTGCTGCTGCGGTTGCTGCTGCTGCGGTTGGTGCTGCGGCTGTTGCTGCTGTCTGTACGGCGGCGGAGGCTGCTGTTGCTGCTGGTAGTGCGGCTGCTGCTGCTGCTGCTGCTGCTGCTGTGGCTGCTGCTGCTGCTGCGGCTGCTGTTGTGGCGCTGCCACAGCCGAGGGCGCCTGCTGCTGTGCATCCTGCTGCGGCTGCCCTCCGCCGAGCGCCGCCGCAGCAGCTGCCGCGGCTGCAGCGGCGACCGCCGCGACCGGCATGACTACATACTCCACGCCGTCAGATCCGATCATGATCTGGGGACCCGCCACGGCCAAGGGCTGCTGCGGCTGCGCCTGCAGCTGCGGCTGGGCTTGGGGCTGCAGCTGGGGCTGCGGCTGGGCCTGCAGATGGCCTGGCAGGATCGTGGGCGCGGCGAGGATCGGCAGCGCTGTGCCCGCCACCATAATCTGCTGCGGCGCCGCCTGCGCGCCGCCCATCGACAGCGACAGCTGGCCAATGCGAGACGCCTGCTGGAAGCCCGAGCTGAGGGCGGCCGCGGCGCCGGGCTGCAGTGCGCCTTGCAGCAGGTGCTGCCCTTGCAGCATGCCCGCCTGCTGCGCTAGCGAGGGGGCCGCCTGCTGCGTCGGCCGCATCCGCGCCAGCGCCTCCACCTGCGCGCGCGTCAGGCTGGCCATCGGCGCCGGCGGCGGCGCCGCCTGCGCCCCCGCCGCCGCCGGGCCCGCGCCGCCCGTGCCCCCGCCGCCGCCGCCCCCCATTACGCCGCCGCCGGGCTGGCGCTTGGGGCGCGGCGGGAACAGGCGGTGGTCCGACGCCGAGTAGAAAACGACGTGGCAGTCGTTGACCAGCGGCACGACCAGGGAGGAGGCGGTGGTGCAGCCGAGGGCCTCGAGGGGCAGGGGGCGGCCGAAGTGCGCCTCGTAGTCGCGGGCGAGGTGGGACAGGGGGTAGCCCGCGCTGGGGGGCACGGCGTGGTCGCGGATGCCCTTCTCGTCTGGGGGGGCGTGTGCAGCAGCGTGCGCCGGCACAGCGCTGGAAAGCCGGGCGTGGGCCGCCGCGCGTCCAAGGGGCGGCCAAAGCGCGGTCATGAGGTCCCCACCCCGGCGCGGCCCGTCCAAAGCCACTCACCAAAGGCCGGCGGCACCCTTTTCAGGACCTCTGCCAGCAGCAGCTTCACGCTGCCAATCAGCTTTTCGCGGCTCACAGGGGCCTCTTGCTGCTGGGGCCGCTGCGGCGCCGGCGCCGGCGCCGGCGCCGGCGCGCCGCCCGCGCCGTCGCCGCCCGCGAGGGCGCCCCCCAAAGCGGAGATCAGCGCGCCGGCGCCACCGGCGCTGGTTGCGGCCGGCGCGGGCTGCTGTGGAGCCGCACGCGCGGGCTGCGCCTGCTGCGGCTGCGGCCTGAGCTGGGGCTGCGCCTGGGGTTGTGCTTGGGCCTGCGCCTGCGCGTGGGGCTGCGCCTGCGGCCGCTTCGGCCCAAAGCTGGCCCCCGCCGCGACGTCCCGCGCCACGCGGCGGATCGCCTCCCGCAGATCCGAATTGAAGGAGCTCCGCGCCCCCGCGACGGGCGGGAACGCAAACCACGCCCTGCCATCGCCGCCGCCGCCCTCGCCCGCCGCCGCGCCCCCGCCGCCGCTGCTGCCGCCGCCGCCGGCGATGAGGGTGCATTCTGCCTGCAGCTTTTGCAGCACCGGCAGCAGGCCGGCCAGGCCGTACACGGCGGCCGGGAATTCGTAGCCGTAGCGCGCCTTGAAGGCGGCGGACAGCACGGGGAGGCGGAGCCCCGAGGTGGGAGGCACGCCCGCCAGGCGTGCGCCGTCGGGGCCTGGCGGTTTGGGACGTTGGGGGAGGGGCGTCAAGCTTGCTGGCCGATGGAGGAGGATGGATGCTGGCAAGAGGGCGCCGGCCACAGGCACGGCAGCTTGCGAGGACTCTCTGCGCCGCCTTGCCAGCCCCCACACCCTGCACCGCTGGTGCGCCGCTTGCCCCTCCCCACACACAGCGCTCCCGTGCGCCGCTTCCCCCTCCCCACACACACAGTGCTCCGTGCGCCGCTTCACCCTCCCCCCCACACAGCCCCCCCCTCCTCGCACAGCGCCCCCCTCCCCCACACACAGCGCCCCCCCCAGCGCCCCCCCCCTCTGCACACCGCCCCACCCGCCCCCACACCGTGCGCCGCCGGCACGTCTGCCAGCAGGTCCCTCAGCACGAGCCTCAGGTGGTACGCCGGGCTGGGGTGGAGGTGCAGCGAGTGCTGCTGGTGGGGGCGCGAGACCACGGCGTCGCCGTGGCCCTCCACCAGCTGGCGGAAGCTGGGGAGGCCCAGGGCGGAGTTGGACAGCTCGTAGTGGTACTCGAGCTGGGGTGGGTGGGGGTGGGTGGTGTGGGGTTGTTTGGGGGTGTTTGGCATGGGTTGTTTGGGGGTTAAAACCCAGGTTGTTTTGGGGGGGGGGGGTGGACTGGGTTGTTTGGGGAATGAACGGGGAGCGCCCACTGAGCCGCTACCAAGCCGGTCCCGGTCCCTGTCCCGCCCCTCTACGCCCCCTCAATCCCCCAGCCCGACCCCCAGCCAAACGAGGCGCCCCCACCTGGAAGTCCCTTTTGACCGCGTCGAGGCGGTACCCCTCCTGAGGCTCCAGCTCCCACGACACCGGGCCCTGCGCCCCCGCCGCCGCCGCGTCGGCGCGCCGCGCCTCGGCGGCGGCGCGCTGGCGGGCGGCGACCTGCGCCATGCAGCCGTCGAGGAGGCTGGCCAGGTCGGAATGCACGTCAAAGGTGGGCACGAGGTACCTGTTCAGATGGGGTTTGTTTGAGGAGGGGTTTGGTGGCGACTCGGACTGGGCTGTTTCTCCAGGCACGCACTGGGGCCTTGCTTGCTGTGCGCTGTGTGCGCCTCTCGCCCGCAACACAATCAGTCCCCCTGAACCCCACGTAACGAATCAACCGGCGCCCCGCTTCCCCCGCACCTCCTGCCGCCGCACTCGGCCCAGCGGAACGCGGCCGCCAGCATCGGGAGCGCCAGCAGCTGCTCGACGCTTTCAAACCCGGCCTCCGACAGCCGCCAAGGCTCCAGGCCCGCGGCGGCGGCCAGGTCCCGGGACACCGACGGCACCAGCCGCCCGTCGGGCCCCGGCGGCTCCGGCGCGAGCGGCAGCCCCGGCCGCGCGGCGTTGACCAGCGGCACCGTCGCGTGCGGCGAGAACTCGAGCAGCAGCATGTGCAGCTTGGAGACCAGCAGCGACAGCCACGCCAGGTCGCGCCCGCCGGCCGCGCTGGGCGGCTGCCCCGGGGCGGGCGCGCCGCCGGGGCGCGGCGCGAGCGCCCAACGCGCTGTCGGCGGCAGCGCGTCGGCGAGCGTCGGGATGAGCGCCAGCGCGGCGGGCGGGTGGTCGGCGAGGGGCGACGGGCTGCGAGGCGTGTCCGCCTCGGGCGCGGCGCCGTCCACCTCCATTGGGTCTGCCGCCGCAGCCGCCCCGCCGCCCGCCTCGGCTGCCGCCTCGGCGCCGGCCTGCGCTGCGGCGCCTGCCGGCGCGCCCGCCTCGGCGTCCGCCTCGGGGTCAGGCTGGGCGCCCGCATCGGCGCCGTTGTTTGGGTCTGCCGCCTCGGCCTCCATCGCCGCCGCCTCGGCCGGCGATGCGGCGGCCGGCGATGCAGCCAGTGACGCGGCCGGCGACGCGGCGACCGGCGACGCGGCGCCCGGCGGCGACGCGGCCCGAGGCTCCGCATCGCCCCGCCCCGCCGCTCCGGCGCCGCCCTCCTCCCCTTCGCCGCCCTCCTCGCCCGCGCTGCCGCGCACCTCGAGCGTGCAGGGCGGCGCGAGCGGCGACGCCATGAGCTGCCGCAGCACGGCGACGGAGCCGGACGCGTCCTGCCACAGCGCGGCTGCCGCCTTGGGACACTCCTCCTCAAAGCGGCGCGCCAGGTCTGCCCAATTCGAGGCCATGGACTCGGCCATCAGCTGCAGCTCCGCCGCCGCGCCGGGGTCGGAAATGACCATCTCCACCACCGCTGTGAACCCGCCCGTCTGCGCCTGGCCGCCGCGGCCGCCCCGGCCGCCGCGGGCGTCGCGGGCGTCGCCTGGCCTGTCGGGCCTGGCTGGCTGGGGCTTTGCGTCCCCGCCGGCCTCCGCCGCGTCGCCTTTGGCCGAGTCGGCCTCGCCGCCCGCCGCCTGCTGCGGCACGCGGCGCCGCAGCAGCGCCTCCGCCTCGACCCACCACCGGAGCCTCATGCGCGCCGGCAGCAGCTGGCGCCGCAGGAAACGGGCCAGCGTCTGCTGGGCCGCCGCGGGCGTGGGCGCGGCGGGCGAGCCCGGCGCCGCCGCGGCTTCGGCCTCGGCCGCGGGCTCGGCCGCGGCCGGGGCGGAGGCCGGCGCGGCGGTCGCGGCCGGCATGGGCACGGCCACGGCGGCAGGGGGCGCGCCGATGCTGGTGCGGCGCAGCACAGTACCTGGGGTGGCAAACACGGCTGCGTGCGAGCCGTGGGCGGGGTAGCCAACCTGCGAGCGAGACAGGCGGGGTGCCACGCAAGAGGTCTCGGTCGGGCGTGCAAGAATGGGAGCGTCTCCCCACCACGACAACGCTGCGTGGGGTTGACAAGCCCGCCGTCGCCCAGCTGCAAGCACGCAATGCATTGCACAACCCCAGCAACCAAAAGTGCGCGCCGGCGTGCGGTGCGTGACGCCGCGCCCTTGCCAAGCTCACAAATATGTCGTTGCCGCAGGCCGCTTTGACCAGGTCCAGCAGCTTGGCAAACCCCAGGGCTGCTGCATCCAGGTCGTAACCGTACCTGCGGGTCGGGGCGGCGGTTTTGTTGCGGGCGCGTCGGCGGCGCCGCTCGGCTCTGTGCTTGCCCCCCTCTGTGCCTTTTGGTTGTTTGGGCGCGCCTGTCCCCGCCAGGCGGTTGCGCGGAACCCCCCCTACTCACGTGGACAAAAAGTCGGTCCTGATGAAGCACAAGCTGTACCCGCCGTGCGCCGCGTCCGCCGCGCGCGCCACCTCGGGGCCCTTCGCGGGCTCGGGCTCTGCCGCCTCGGCCGCCTCGTCCCGCTCGCTGCCGCCCTCGACGCTCGCGCTCACAACGGCGACGTCGGCGGGCGCGCTGTCGGCGGGCGCGCCGTCGGCGGGGGCGGCGGCGGCGGCGGCGGCGGTGGGGTCGCCGTCGGCGGGGGCCGCGTCAACGGCGTCCTCCGCGGCCTGGGCGGCGGCCTTTGCGGCGGCTGCCTCTCGAAGCTCCACCAGCTCGATCAGTCGGTTGTGGATCAGATTGCGGAGGTCCTTCAGGGCGCGCTGCTGCGCGGCGCTCCACTGCGCGCCGCCGCCGCGCGGGCCGGCGCCGTACTGGGGCGCGTGGCGTTTCGGCGGCGGCTGCTGCTGCTGGTCAAACGGCCCCGAGCGGCGCTTCCTGTCGTAAGGGGGAGGCGGCTGCTGCTGCTGCTGCTGCGAATGCTGCTGCGGATGCTGCTGCTGCTGCTGCTGCGGATGCTGCTGCTGCTGCCATGAGGAGCCACCCGCGTTGGAGCCCACGCCTGGGCTGTGCCAGTACTGCTCCTGCTGTGGCGGCTGGTGCACCTGCTGGCCCCAGCCCTCATCGTATGATGCTCCCTGCGACTGGCCCCACTGCTGCTGCTGCTGCTGCTGCTGCTGCGGCCGCCGTGGCGGGGGTGGTGGCTGCCGCCGCGGCGGTGGCGGTGGCTGCTGCTGCAGCAGCACTTGCTGCGGCTGCTGCTGGTGCAGCTGCACGCCGCCCAGCACCTGCTGCGGCGCGGCCGCGTACATGACCTGCTGCTGTGCCAGCTGCGGCGCCAGCTGCACCTGCGGCAGCGCGATCACTGTGCCGCCCATGTGGGACAGCGCCACATGCTGCTGCTGCTGCAGCGCCACCGCCGCAAAGGGCTGCTGCGGCTGCTGCTGCTGCTGGCACTGCTGCACATGCAGCGCCGCACCGGGCTGCTGCACCAGCGCGAGGGGCTGGCCGGCGATCGGCAGGCGGAACACCTGGGGCTGCGAAGCGCCCTGGTGGTTCTGCATCTTCGGCGGGGGAGCCGCTCAGGGTGCGGCGCGCGCACGCGCCGCAGCAGCGCGCGCCGCGGTGCGCTTGCGGCGGGCGGCGCGCGGCTGATGCAGCAGCGCGAGCCGCCTGGTCAGTCGCCGGTGAGGGGTAGACGGTCAGGCTCGCCTTCAACCGCGGTCTGCCGGCGCGGACAGCGCTTTGCCAAGGTGCGCGCCCGCGGGCGGCCCCAGATCAGCTCAGAGAGGTGCGGAGCACTGCAACCTGTGCGTGAGGCTCTAATCGCGGGATCTAAGGACCGGTGTTTTTGCGGGCTGGCCTGGGCGGCGCCTGCTCCAGGCCTGCGTGGGAGAGCGCAGGGAGAGCGCCGCCCTGGCGCCGCCTGCCGGGCTCCCAAGAACGGGCGGGCGGCGTTCCCCGACCGCCGGTCGCCTGGGATTCCTTTGAGCCTGGGCCCCAGTGCTGCAGGCCGCCCTGCGCCGCACGTGGTGTTGGCCACCACGGCGCGCGCGCCTGGGCGTTGACCGCCGCTTTGGGTCAAACCCGGCCGCCACACCCCAGCCTCGGCGGAGCAACTGCTTTCGTTTACTCGGCGCGCCCCGGCGCAGCCCATCATGCGTACGCGACGACCACGCCGCCGAACAGCGCGAGCGCGGCCCCCACGCAGGCGCCGACGATGGCCAGGAACGCGCCCCGCTTGGTCGCCAGCCCCAGCCGCGCCTGCGCGCCGTCGAGCAGGCGGTCCACCACCGGCGCCAGCGCCAGCGCGCCCGCGGCGCGCGCGACCTTGGTCACCTGGCCGGCAGGGTTTGGGTTGGGGGTGTGTTCGTGACGTTTTGAGCGGGCCTGCAGTGGGCGGGCGCAGCGCGCTTGCGGCAGTGGTACATTGATAGCGCAACTGCACCCCCAGCCTTCCAGCGCCGCGGCGAGCGTATTTCGCTCGGGGAGGTGGTTGCCAGCCGGTGCTGCACGCCGGCCCCATCCATCGCTGCTGCGCATCGCGTGTGCGCGCACGCCCCGCACCTGGCTGCCGCCCCACGTCAGCGCAAAGACCTCGAGGAACTTTCGGGCCGCGCCGGGCAGCCCCAGGCCCGAGGGGACCTTTGCCACGTACACCCACACGAACAGGAACATGCAGGAGTAGTACAGCGTGTTGAGGAGGCCGTACGCCAGCACCCCCGACAGGCCGTACCGCTGCAGCTGGTCGCGCAGCTCGCGCACGCGCGAGCCGCGCCCGCTGCTGGCGCTCCCGCTGCCGCTGCTGCTGGCGGCCGCGGCGGCCGCGGCTGCAGCTGCGGCTGCCGCGGCGGCATCGGCGTCGGCGCCGGAGGCCTTGCCGCGCTCACCGCCGGCGCCGCCGCCCAGCGGCGCGGAGCCCGCGGCGGCGCTCGCCGCTGTCGACAGGTCGCGTCGCCGTCGGCCCTCCGCTGGCGCCGCGGGGGCCCGCCGTGTGGGAGCGCGGCTGCCCAGCACCCGAGCGGGGCTGCTGCTCGCCAGGTCCAACATGACCACGGGAGCCCTCCGCGGCGTGCAGTGGGCGGCACGACGCGTCGGAGCGGCACGACGCGTCGGAGCGGCACGACGCGCGCCACGAAGCGGCGGCGCCAGCGGCCGTGCAAGCGACCACCGGTGATCCCAAACGCGTAGAGAGCTCCAAAGACCAGTTTGCCGCGCAAACGGAACGCCGGGATGAAGGGCACGGCCAGGGCACGGCAAACCGCAGTGGGAGCAGGCCGGGCGACCGCTCTTCAAAAGAGGGGGGGGTCCCCTCCCCCGCCAGCGACGCTACATCAAACGCACGACGGCCTCCTCCTTTGTTTTGGACCCCAGTAACCCACGGAGCAACCCGCCCACGCCCGCAGACCGGGTCAAAGCGGTCTCGCCCCGTCGCCCGCGCCCAGCGCGCACCCCGGGAGGTCCCAGGGGCTTACGCCAACCGCAGCCATGGCTGCCCTCTGCGCAGGCCGTCGCCCGTGCGCTGGCGCGGTGTCCCCCGCAGGGCGCAGGGCGCCACCCACGCCCCTGAGGCCTCTGCCCGCCCGCCGAGCACGCTTGATCGTGGCCTCCTTGTTCAGGAGCGGCCCCGAGCCAGCGTGAGCGCCGCGGCGGGGTGTCGAAGACCTTTCGGTGAAAAACAGCAGCCCGCGGGAGCCGGCAGGCCCGCGCCCGCGGCTGCGGCGGCCGGCAAAGCGGCCCTGAATGTTCACGTGGAAGCATGGGCTGCCGCGGCGGGACGCCAGACGGGCTGGGGCGCGCGCGCGCTCGCGCACGCGCGAGTCGCTGCGCGCCGGCCGCCGCCCCTCATCACCACCGCGCCCGCGATCCCCCCTCCCCGCTGCCGTCCCCACAGGAACCAGGGCAGCACGCCGCTGTCCCTGTTCCACCCCTTCCGGAACCTGCCGCCCGTGGGATCGGTGAGCACCGAGCCGCGGCCGTGGCGCTGGCGCTGTGGCGCTGGCGCCCCCCTGTCCTGCGTGTGTGGCTTTGGCGCCGTCCCCCGCAGGCGCCCCGCCGACGCCGTCCCTCTCCACCTCCCGCGCAACGCAGACCATGCACGCCAGCGAGGAGTTTTGCGACCCCGAGGAGCACATCTGCAAGACGCCCTCCCACACATACGAGGCCGCCTGCGCGTGCTGCTCCGGCACGGGCTGGTCACGCGGCCGCGCCGGCAGGGGCGGCCGCGGCGGCCGCCTCGGCGTCTGCCTCGCCTGCCACGGCATCGGTGAGCGGCGGCGCCGGGGGCGCGGCAGCTTGCGCCGGCGCGGGCGGTGGGGGGGACGGCCTGGCCCGACGGTCTGGTCTGAGCTGGTCTGGCATGCCCCGAGGCGGGGTGCATGCATGCGTTGCTCGGGGGGGCGGCGAGTGCAGGGGCCCCCCTGCGGACAGCTGCGCCGCTGCTTCCGACACCCCGCTGCCCTCCATGCCCTCAACACCCCCGCCCGCAGGCTATGTGCGCCACACCACGGCCCGCTTTTGCCCCGACTCGACGCAGCACCTCACCCTCGCGCGAGACGCCCCGCCGCCGGCGCGCCGCCCGCTGTTCGCGCCGCGCCGCCGCGCCGCCGCCACCGGCGCGCCGCCCGCGGCGCCCCCGCCGCCGCCGCCGCCCACGCAGCCGCGTAAGCAGCAGCAGCCGGGCACAGGGGCTGCGCCCAAGGCGGCGCCGCGCCAGCAGGCGGCGCCCACGCCCAGGCCGCAGCCCCAGCCGCAGGCGGCCCCCGCGGCTGGGCCCCGCCTGAGGGTCGCCGGGCCTTGAAGACGCCCATAAACTGCCCAGCCTGCGCAGCGGCCAACGCCGCCGGCTGCACGGCCCATTGGCGCGTGCCAGTTGCGCGCCGCCAATGCATTTGTGCCATCACCGATCCCGCGCCTCCCACAATGTCCCCTCGGCCCGCTTTTCTTTCTCATGCCCTGACCACTCACAAACTCGGTCCAAACCCCTCCCTGATTCTTGGGCACGGACGCAGCGCGCGGCGCGCGCCCCCCGCGTGCCTCGCACGCCGCCCCTCGCCGGCGCGCCTCGCCGCGCGCGCCAGATGTGTCTGTCCCCCCTTCCCCAAAGCCGTCCGTTCACGGCGCCCGTTTGTCTGCCCGGCTGATGATTGCCCCTTCGACTTCCGGCTGGGAGGCCTTCCCTGAGAAGCCCCCCACGCCACACGGCGGCCCGCGTGCCCGCCCCCCGCACGCGGCGCAGCGCAGCGATGCGCCCCAGGCGGGGCCGTTGCGCAGGACACTGTGCAAGCCAGCCCCGCGGTCGCCCGCCCTCCAGCACACATTGCGCCGTGCCGCACGGCTGCGCCGGCCCCTAGCAGCACGGCAGGCCCTTTCGCAATCGCCGCCCCCTCGCGGCTGCGGCGTCAAAGCGCGGGCCACCCCAGGCCGGGGCCGGGGCCGCTTTGAGACCCGCTGGCTGCGCTGCCTCGGCAAGCAAGTCCCCGAGCCCCGAGCCCTGATTGGACCGGCAGCCAGTGAGTAGCGCAGTGTATGTGCTGTTACGCCCGTGTCGCAGGAAAAGCCAGGGGGGGCGAGGGCAGCAATAACGAATTGGGCGGCCGGCAGCGTATCGCAGCTGCGCCAAAGGCGGGGCAACAAGGCCGGGGGCACGGTGCGGCGCCGTCGGTGCAGTGTGTGCCAAGGCAGCCTGCGCCTCCCTTTGGCTCGTGCGCCAATTGCATGAGCCGCATTCGGGCTCAGCTAACCCCCACGACCGAGTTGCGTGGAAGGCGCCGCCGTCAATCGAAGGAGACAAACACAAGCAGTCGAGGAGGAGGGCGCCGCGCTCAGCCCGTCCTCAGCCGCGCCTCCCTTTGCTCCCGGAGCTCCCTCCGCGCGGCCAGCCGCCGCGCCTCGCACGCCGCGGCGAGCGCGGGCAGGTGCGCCGCGGCGGCTTTGTGCAGGGAGGCGTGGCGGTCAACCAGCACGGCGTGGTCCTCGGCATAGCCTCCGCCGATGGCCGCGGCGATCTGCCAAAAGACCCAGTGGGTCCGCCGGGGGAGGGCGTTTGAAGCGTGTGTTGGGGTTGTGGCGGGTGTGCGTGGGTTGGAAGGTGTGCGGGCACGTAGCGGCGTGCGACGAGGCATTGACAAACGGGGCGGAAGGCGGCAGGGGGCGAGGTCCCAACTCCCAAGCGCACGCCGCTGCCCCGGTCCCAGCGCCGCGCACCGGCACGCCCGCCTCGGCGCAGGCCCGCATCACGAAATCGTCCCGCGCCGCGATGCCCGCGTCGCTCAGCGCGAGCTTGCCCAGGCTGTCCGATGCGCTGACGTCGACGCCCGCGTTGTACATCACTAGGTCGGGCCCGACCTCTAGCAGCAGCCGCGGCAGCGCATCGCGCAGCGCCTGCGCAGTTTTGTTTTGGGGGAGGGGGGTGGCTTCGGCTGGGCGTTGGCCGCGGCGAGGCGGGCAACCCTGGGGCTGGGGAGACAGCCACCAACGGCAGGCGGCCTTGTAGAGCGGGTCGCATCGGCGGTGGTGCGGCGATCAGCCGGCGGAGAAGCGGCGGTCAAAGCGAGGCTTGACCGGGTCAAACCGGGCGCGCCCCCTCACCTCGAGGTATTCGTCATCACCCGTGCCGGCGGGCAGGCCGATGTCGACGTTGCTGCGCTGCAGCTGGGAGGGAAAGCCTGGGGTTGATTTGGTGATGGTTTTGGGGGCGGGGGGAGGAGAATGCAGCACGTGAAAGGGGGGGAGAGTGAGAGGAGGGGAGGAGAGGGAGCAGCAGGCGAGAGCTTTTCGGCTGATGGTGCGGGAGGCGCGGTGGGCGCGCGAGGGCGGCGCAAACGGCAAGTGCCCGCATGCCGCATGCGCGAGAAGCAGGGGCACGGCCGCGCGCGGGCGCGCACCCTGATCGCGGCAGTGCATGGAAAAGGTGAAGACTGAGGGGTCTGCGGGGGGAGGGGGCGGGAGGGGTTTGATCATTCGAACGGCCGGTCAAGCGGTCGGTCAAACACCTGGTCAAACGCCCGGTCAAACAGCGCACCGTTTTCGAATATCGCCGCCGTGCCGTCCCCCTGGTGCACGTCCAGATCTACAAACAGCACGCGCCTCATGCCCGCGTCGCGCTGCGCGGCGCGCGCGGCCACGGCCTGGTCGTTGAAGATGCACCACCCTGGGGGCGGGGTGGGGTTAATGGGGCGGGGTGGGGTGGGCTTGGGCGGCATGGGGCGGGGTGGGTTTGGGTGGCGTGGGTTAGTGTTGGGGGTTGAGGGTTGAGGTGTTGAGTTATGGATGGGTTGGGGTCCGGGGTGGTTTGGGGCTGCGGGCGGCAACAGCCTGGGCCTTGCCGAACCCTCAACCCTGGCTGACCCTCCAAGTGTGGCTGGGTTCAAGGTTCAAACCCCTGCCGTGCTCACCCGCCCCAAAGTCTCTGTGCGCGTGGTGCGTGCCGCCGTTGCACATAACCGCCACCCCAAACTGCAGCGCCAGCCGGGCGGCCAGCACTGCGGAGCCAGTGCCTATCAGCGTGCGCCGCACCAGGGCCTCGCTCCACGGCAGGCCGATGCGGCGCATGGCTTGGGGAGGGAGGGCGCCGTCAAGGAAGGCGCGCACGTAGCCTGCGGGCGAGGGCAGGAATTGGGTGCGTGCGTGTGTGTTTTGCGTGCATCCGTGCGTGTGTGCGTGTGCGTGTGCGCATGTGCGCACAGGGGTCTGGTGCCAAGCCCTTGAGCTTGCGCTCCCCAAAAGACGGGGGGGGACCATCCCGCAGCACACGGCCGCGGCCGCCGCGGCCCCACGGAACGCAACCCAAAGCGCGCCCACGCAACCCAACGCGCGCCCACGCAACCCAACGCGCGCGCCCACCCTCGTCGTGCGCGAGGCACAGGGTGTCCACGTCTGGGGGCGTCGGCTGGAACGTGCGCCCCGCAAGCCCCAGCTCGACCAATCGGTCGTAGAGCAGGGCGTCCTTGGGCATGGGGAACCTGGGGGGATTGGTTTGCGGCCGGCGGCGCGCGCACGGCTGTTGGCTGCGGGCATGCGTGGTGCTGGCATGCTGTGCCGCCTCGTCGACGCAGCTGCATGCTATGCGGCAAGGGGTTGGCCCAAGCCCACCTGTGGCCGTCCGGGATGGGGGATATCCGCATGTCTGGGTGGTACACTACCGGGTGCGACAGGGCCGGCGGGGACGCTGCAGCGGCCGCGCCCGAGACGGCGCGCAGCAGCGGCGGCGGCGGTGCGCCGCGCGGCCGGACGGGCCGGTGGTGCTGCTGCCGCTGTGCGGCTGCGAGGCGCCGCAGCCCCAGGCCGCGCATTGGTGCTAGTGCTTCTCTTCGGGGCTCTGCTGGCGCATTTGCGTCGGGGAGCTGGCCGCTGGATCGCTTGGCGTGTGTGGTCGTCGCGGCCGCCTTCTTCGTGCCGCTGTGCAATCTGGGTCGCCACAGTTGCTGGATGCTGGTTTGCATCGCTCAAGCTGTCGCCGCCTCCCCGCGCGCCGTTGACCGCAGTCTCACCGGCGCGCACCCGACTGCCTGTTTTGCCTGTTGCGACTGCCCCCCCCCCCCATCGGCGCCGGCCTCTGCAAATAAGGGTTCGCCATGCAGTCGAGGAGGTGGTTGGTGTAGTGAACGTCCGTCGCAGCAGCCGGCATGGCCTCCCACATGCGGTCAAGCCGCGTTGACTTGCGAGCAACATCAGAGGGCTCGCGCCCCAACCCGTGGATCGGTTACAACTCTTGCGCGAGCTTGGGGTTTGGGGGCAAGCAGCGCAGGGGAGCCCAATCCAGGTCGTGAGGTCGCGTGGATTTGAGAGGGCGGGCAGCCAGGGCGCAGCTGCTGCCAGCTCCCAGTCAAGGGGCCGGCCCTGAGGCCCCCCCGCCCCATAAGAGCCGGTGACTAGGAGACCGCGTTCTTCAATCAACTTTCCTCGAGCGCCTGTCCACGCAGCAAGGCAGAATGGCGACTTGCAAGGCCGCGCTTCTGGCCGCGCTCCTCGCGGCCTGCTTTGCCGGTGAGGCGCGGCGGAAAAGCCCCTGCGCTTGCTTCGTTGCGTGTTTCCGGCCCCGGGGTCCGGCCCCGCGCCGCGCCGAGCAGACCCACCGCTGGGTGCCGCCTGCCGCCGCTGCGGCCCGCGCCAGCGCACACCCCCCGCCCGCCCCCCGCCCTCCCCTCCCCTCCCCCCAGCCGCCGCCGCCGCGCCGCCCGCGGCCCAGGCGCTGTTCGCGTGCAACCCCAGCGCAGCCACCCTCCCCGGCGGCCTGAGCTGCCGCACCCCCGACGCCGCCGCGCGCGCCGCGGCGGAGTTTGCGCTGAAGCAGCTCAACAGCCAGAAGAACGCGGTGCCGGGCCAGCCGGCGACGCTCTCTGGCATCGCTTTTTACGCCAGCCAGGTCGTGGCAGGTGCGGCGCCACGCGCACGCGGGGCGGAGCGCTCTTGTGTCACCCCTCAGCGTTTGGCGGTTGTGCCCCATCGGGCAGCACCCTGTGCCCTGAAAAGGCGCGCCCCACGCGTTGCACCAGCGCGCCGACGCGGCTTCTTGTTACGAAAGGCATGGGGCGTTGCCCTCCACTCTCCGGACCGCGCCCGAAACCCCTCCCCTCACCCGTGCACCCTCCCCTCCGCACAAAACAACAATTCCTCCCCCCAGGCACCAACCACTACCTGCAGCTCAACCTGAAGGACGCCAAGGGCCAGCCGCTGACCGTGCAGGCCGTGGTATATGAGAAGCTGCCCGCTTATGGCGGCGGCATGGAGCTCTCCAAATTCGTGGTCCTCCCCCCCGGCCCCGGCCCCGTCGCCGGCCCCGTCGCCGGCCCCTCGGCCGCCCTCGCCGCCCCCGCCGCCGCCAAGCCGCTCTTCGCCTGCCCCTCCCAGGCGCTGCTGGGTGGGCTGAGCTGCAAGGCGCCCGACTCGTCGGCGCGCGCGGCGGCGGATTTCGCGGTAAAGGCGCTCAACGCGCGCAACGCGGTGGCGGGCGGGCCCGTGAGCCTCGCGGGGCAGAACGCCGTCTCCAAGTTTGCCACCCAGGTGCGCGGCGGTTTGGGCCGGGGGCGGGGGCGGGGGCGAGAGCGGCGCGTGCTGCTGCTGCCTTCATGACTGTGGTTGTTTTTTTGTGCGCAGGAAACGGCGCGGGCGCTGCAGAATTCGCGTAGTCGCGATCGGTGTGAACGGCTTGGGCGAGCCGACTAAAACAACCCCAACCGCAACAGGTGGTGGCTGGCAGCAATTACTACCTCGAGCTCAACCTGAAGGACGCCAAGGGCCAGCCGCTGACCGTGCAGGCCGTGGTGTACGAGAAGCTGCCCGCATACGGCGGCGGCATGGAGCTCTCCAAATTCGTGGTCCTCTAGAGGGGCGGAGGAATCCCGTCGCAGTACATTATGGCAGGCTGCATATTCAGCGAATCGCTGGGTCTCTGCCTATCAGGACCCCCGGCCGGCTTGGTTCCCAAAGCCCGAAGCGCAGGCTTTCGGGCCTGGCAGGGCTGGGTGGACAGTGCCTGCAGCTGCCCTGTGTAAGACCCACTTTAGTGGGGAGCTCCGCAGCGCCGTGCGCTCCTCATGCCGTGATGCCTTTTTCGCTGTGGGCTTTGCTGCCTGTCTCTTAAACAGGCCCCTCCACTGTGCTTGCCTTGCTTTGCCATTTCTGCCTTTGACAAGACCCGCTGCCACAGCGCGGGGGCCAGCGCGGGGGCGGCGCGCACGCCGCACCAGTAATACAGGCCTCTCTGCTGTCAGCCGCCATGGCGCTGCAAGCGCCGCGAGACCGGGGACTGCCGGCTGCTGCGGCGCTGTTGCCGCGGCCCGCGGGCCGTCAGCGAGCAGCCGAGGAGGTGCAGCCTGAGGTGCAGGCAATACGAAAGCTCGCAGGGTATACATGAAAAAAGGGGGGAGGCGGACCGCCTCCCCCCTTTTTCTATTTCTTTATTGGATGATTGATTGGTTGGTTGATTGGTTGATTTGTTACTCACCTTGTCCTTGGCGATAAGCGCCCCTTGCCTTCTCTTGATCGACTTCTTGCTCCTCCAGAGCTCTCCCCTCGCCTTGTCTTGATCGACGACTTGCGAGCTCCCGCCCCCCCTCCCTCCCATTCTCCGACGACCTTCGAGGTCTCGAAGAGGGGGGGGCGGGAGAGAAACCCGGGCGACAGGCCCGGGTCGAACCCGCCCACTCCAGGTCCAAGCGCCAAGCCGAATCGCCGCGCTGCTCCACCTCCACTACGGTCGACCGTCTCGCCTCCTCCAGCTCGTGGTCTCTCCTCGCCTCCACGTCCAGCAGCGCGCTCACACGACTATATACCCCAACAGGTCTTGCTTTGACCCCGGTTGACGGGCTCCCGCGGACCTGGGCGCCGCGAAAACAGCGCGGCCGGTGGCTTTGAACCATTCCATGGCTTTGATACGCCCGTTACGTGAGGACCGCACGCGGTTGAGGCCGGGCGGCGGCGGCGGCGGCGGCGGCGGCGGCGCAGGCAGCGTGCTGGCTGCCAGCTCGGCGGTTGGGCCCGTTCGCGTGCTACTGTGCGACGGCTGGCTGCGGCTTGCCGCATTGCTATCTTCCACCCTCCTGCAGGGGCAGGTGCAGGGCGCGCGTGAACCTGCCCCCAACGCGCCCGCGGCTCGCCGGCTCGCCCACCCCCCAGCCACCGTTGCACCGCGGCAGCCACCCTTACACCGGCCGTTACATCTCGAGATACACTGCGCCTTTCGTGTTACCCGAACCCCCCTTCAGCGGAAACAGGGCCGCCTTTTACACAGCCCCTAGGGGAATCCAGCGGTCACTGGGTGCCTGCAGTCAGTGCCAAACAACAGCACGCGGCAGGCAGCACAGGAAAAAATGGGTCGTCCGGGGCAGCACGGCCCGTGATCGGGCAAAGCGATTCAGATCAGCACTTCCAAGTGAACGGGGCGAGGAACGGGTAAGGGGACCACAGACATTGAGGAGCGACGTGGGAGCGCAACGTACGAAAAAGGGGGGTGAGAGGGGTAACCAACAAGAGTTCCACGCGGGTCGGGTGCGAGTCAAGGTTCGACCGGTGAGAGCATGAAAGGGGCTGCGCGGTCAAAGGTTGGACGGCAAGGTGTGCGGTCAAAGGTCAGACGGTAGGGAGTCAGTCAAAATCAATGGTATGAGTAACCGCCGCCCCCATGCGACGAATAGCTGCCACTGACGCTGCCGCCGCCGCTGCTGGCGGCCCGCAGCGACAGCGCGCCGCCCGGCTGCGCACCGCCGTAGCCGCTCGCGCCGCGCAGCCCGGCACCGCCGCCGCCGCCGACGGGCGCCGCCGCGAAGCTGGCCGCGCTGCCGCCGCTGCTGGGGCGGCCGCCGGCGAGGGCCAGCTTGCGGCGCAGTGCGTCGATGCTGCGGGCTTTTTCGGCCGCGTCCTCCTCGCTGCGCTTGCAGCTGTCGAGTGCGGCGCGCGGCACGGGGAGGGGAGGGGGCACGTTCTTAGAACGCGCACTGGCTGGTCAGGAAACGTGGCCGATTCCTGCGGACCCAGCCACCTGAAGCAGTAGCTAGTCAAGTCAGCCCACCAGCCAGCCCGCGCCACAAAGCAGCTGACCAGAACAAGCTGGTCGCCGCGCGGAAGCTTCCTGCCCTCGCCCCCTCCCCCCCAACCCACCGCTCCATCAGCGCCGCGATTTGGGCGTCCTTGCCCAGCCGCATCGCCTCCCAGGCCTTGAGCATGTGGCTCAGCTCCCTGGCGGCGCGGCGCGGTGCGGTTTGGTTCAGGGCAGCGCAGCGGCGCGTCCAAAGGTCCGAGCACGCCAGTGGCAGCAGGCCGGATGCGGGAGTGCGGCTTCTGCCATGCGCCAAGCCTCGTCAGCTTGCAAAGGAAGACCCCCCTCCCCCCCCAGCGCCCTTCACCCCTGCCCCATGCCCCGAGCCCCCTCGCCCACCTGATCTCCTGACCCTTCCTGTCCGCCGCCTCCCTGGCCACCGCCACCTGCCCCTGGACCGTGTCAAGCTCCCCCCGCGCCACCTGCAGGCTGGCCAGCGCCTCGGACCGCGCGGCGGCGGCGTCGACCTGCGCGCGCGCCGCGCCCTCGGCGGCGGAGCGGAGGGCGGCCAGCTGATGCGCCTGCGCGGCGGAGCTGCGTTTGGGGGGGGACGGGAGAAAGCGGCGGGCAGGCGTGGGCGGGGTTTGTAACAACTCTGAGCGACGGGCACGCACATGCGCATGCGCGCGTGCACGCGGGCCCGATGATGCACGGCCCCTCAAATGTTTTCCCCAACAACGCGCCCACCGCTCGTGCAGCGCCGTCAGCGCGCCCTCCAGCTCCTCAACGCGCGCCAGCGCCGCGGTCAGCTGGTCAGTCTTCAGCGCCAGCGAGGCCTACGGGGGGGGGGCGATGTTGGGGTCGCGGCCGTTGGGCGCCTCGGCTTTGGGGGCGGGACGCCCGGCCGGCCCGCCGGTGGTTTCATTGCGCCGCCCCCCAAGTCGTGTGGTCGTGCCAAGCGAAGTGAGGATGGCCAGTGGACGGCAGAACGGAAAGGCAAGGAGCAGCGAGTGCCCAGTCACCTCGACATCCGCCTGCCGTGCCGCCTCGGCGCGCAGCCGCGCAACCTCGGCCGCCATCCGCCCCGCCTCGGCCTCGATCTGGGCCTGCGCGCCCGCGCGCGCCTCGGCGCCGCGCGAGGCGGCGCGCGCGTCGTCCTGGGCGCGGGAGAGGGCGGCCTGCTGCTGGTAGATTTTGTCGCTTTGCGCCCTACGCGGTCGGGGTGCGGGAGGGGGCGCGCTTGCGATTAGATAGCCTGGCAGCTTCTAGGAATGCGGCTGTGGGCTCAAAACCTGGGCCCCAAGATTGCCCGCATGACTGTTGTGAGCCCAACATGTGCAGGTTGGGGAGAGGGCCGGGCTCACATGCGCAGGGTGGCACATGCCCCAAGAAACGGCCCCGGCCCCGCACCTTAGGGTGGCCTGCAGCCGCGCCACGTCCTCCCCCCTCGCGGCCAGCCGCGCCTCCAGCTCCGACAGCCTGCGCCCCGCCTCGGACGCCTCGCGCGCGCGCTTGGTCAGCTCCGAGGCGACGGCGTCGATCAGCCGCTCCAGCAGGGCCGTGGCAGCCGCTGCCCCGCCACCGCCGCCGGCACCACTGCCGATGCCGTCGGGCGCGCCGCCGTCGCCGCCGGCCGCCCCGACGGACAGCAGGACCTGGCGCAGCACGCTGCAAAGGCGCGCCGCGGCAGCCTCGTGCGTCTCGAGGCGCCTGCGCTCGGAGAGCGCCTGGGCGTGGGGTTGCGGCGGAGGGCGTGGGGCGTGGTGGTTTGGTGCGCACGGCAGAGCACCGTGGAGGCGGCCCAGGGATCACCAATCGCAAGCCTCAACTCCCTGCCCAGCGCGTGCGCAGGGCTCTCGGCTGGTACTTGCTGCCGACGCGCCGACGCACCTGCGCGACAGCCGCCTCGGCCTGCTGCCTGAGCGCCTCTCCGCCCCGTCGCGCCGCCTCGGCGTCGTCGCGCCCGGTCGCCGCGTCGCGCGCCGCCGTGCTGAGCTGGGCGTGCAGCTGCTCGAGGCTGTGAGACAGGCGCGCCGACTCGGCTGCAACGTCCAGAGGGGGGCGGGGGAGTGCGGGTTGGCGGTCTTAACAACTGAGCACGGGGCCGGCGGGGCACGAGCGCGCGGTCAAGCTTCGGAACAAAAGCCGGACGCGCGCGCGCCGCACCTTCCGCCGCATCGAGCCGCGCCTGCAGCGCCGCGGCGCGCGCCGTCGTCGCGCGGAGCTCGGTTTCCAGCGCCGCGATGCGGAGCTGTGGGTGGCGGTGAAGGCAAGCGTCGATGAGCATACATGGCTCTGACTCATCGGAATCCCGGGCTGCCCTGCAAGTGCAGTCAGAGTGGCCGCCCATAGTTAAAAGCTGGGCCGAGAGCGCCACTGGACTGCCCTTCCACGCGGCCCTTCCACCCCCCACCTCGCTCGCCGCCAGGCCATTGTCCTTGGCCCTCAGCGCCCCCGCCGTCGCCTCGCCCTGCGCCGCCGCCGCCGCGCGCGCCTGCGCCGCCGCGGACTCGGCCGCCGCGGCGCGCGCCTGGGCCTCTGACAGCTCCCGCGACAGCGCGGCGGCCTCGCGCTTCAGGTGCTCCGCCGCCACGCCGGACTGCGCCAGCTGGAAGGAGAGCTCCTCGATCCGGAGGTCTTTGAGGCGCCCGGCCTCGCGCCAGGCGAGCGCGACCTGCCGTTGCCGGTGAGCGGGCGCGGCGGCGTGTTGGTTGGCGCCTTGGCAGACCGGGGGCATGCGGCTGCCCCCCCACACACGTTGGACATTCAAGCAGAGGGGATCGCGGCCGGCTGCGGCGCGTTGGCCCGGCCTTGCAGCTTCAGCTGCCAGGGCTTCCCCACCTTTTCGATCTTCGGCTGCGCCTCGACGATTGCAAGGCTCCTGCCGCTGCTGGGTCGCCCTGGGCCGCTGGCGGGGCTGCCGGGCGCGCCGCCGCTGACGCTTGCGGCGTCCGCCTCGCAAAGGGACTTGAGCTGTGGCAGGGCGTTTAGGGGTGAGGAGACCAGCAGGTGTTGGAGACGGGTACCGCTGTGCCAGCTTGGCGTATGGCGCCACCAAAGAGTGCGACAAACAAAACAACGCATGCTTCATCCACGCGCCAGCAAACAACAAGCCCACCTGCTCAATCAGCCGGTCCTTTGCCCCGCCCGCCTCCCGCGCCGCCGCCAGGTCCGCCTCCGCCGCCGCCGCGCCCGCCGCCGCCTCGCGCAGCCGGCGCTCCGCCTCGGACAGGCGCTGCGCGAGCTCCGAGTTGGCGCGCGCCAGGTCGCCGCGGCGCGCGTTTGCGGCGCGCAGCTCGTCCTCCAGGCGCGCCAGCTCAGACTGCTGCGCGGCGGCGCGCGCCGCGAGCGCGCCCGCCGCCGCCGCCGCGTCAGCGCCGGCGCCGGCGTCGGCAGGCGCGGCGCGTGCGTCGGCGAGCGCGCGGGCCTGGGCGCGGGCGTCGTTGGCGAGCGCCATGGCGGCGGTGGCCTCCTCCTGCGCCGCGGCGAGCGCGCGCTGTGCGGCGAGGGGAGGGGCGTGTGGGCGATGCGCTCAGCGAGTGCAAGGCATGCGGGCTCGCCGTGGCGTGCCTCTGCACCCAAGCCACGCACCCGGTATGCGTCGACCTCTGCCCGCAGCTCGGCCGCCTCCGCAGCAGACAGCGGCGCGCCGTCCGCCGCGTCCATCGCGCCGCAGGCGCCGGCGGAGACTGCGGGTGATGTGAGGGGCGTCCCTTTGTGTTGCTTCGCGATCCACAGGGGCCCCAACCCAGCCGCGGGCCGCGGGGCCGCGGGGCCGCGAGGCAAGTCGTGGGCTCGCGCAGCAGTTGCGCGCGCAGGCTGCAAAAGGCTTCGCGCGAAAAGAACAGAAAAACAGCGGTCAAAAGCTATCTCCCGACGACGGGAGGTCGATCTGAACCTCCCCCCGGTCGGTCAAACTCGCCACGCGTTTGACCAGCGCACCTGGCGCGCCGTCGGCGTCCTCGCTCCGCAGCTGCATCAGCGCCTGCAGGCGCACCTGGAGAGCTCGCAACTGCGGGCGGGCGACGGTTTCAGGAGCGATCAGAGACGCGAGCAGCGGGGCCGACGCAACTGCATGCCCCTTGCGCCTGCCTGCAGCCTCTCACCTCGGCGCTGCGCTGCTCGACCTCGGCGTCGCGCTGCGCCAGGCGCGCTGTGAGGAGCTTCAGCTTCTGGTGGCTGGCTGAGAGGCGGTTGACGCTGCAGCGGCGGGGTTGTCGGGAGGGCGTTCCAGGTCAGCCGGGTGGGGCGCGACTCCATGGCATGGGGGCAGGCACATGGGGCAGCGCATGGGGCCAGGCGCATGGAACTGGCAAAGGGGCGGAAGGCCCATGCTGCATGCATACGGTACTCACAGGTTGGTATTCTCTGCAGCAAGCGCTGCCGCGCGCTCGCCGCTGTCGGCCGCCTCGCCAGCAACCCCCTCATGCGCAGGCGGGGCCTCAGCAGCAGGCTCTGGGGCGCGCGCCTGTAGTGCCTTTTGAAGCCTGGGTGGGGGTGGGGCGCATGCACGCGCACATGCGTCAGCAGCTGCACACGCTCAAGCAAACCAGTGCTGACAACATTCCCCCGCACCAAGACACAACAGCGATCCAATCCCAACCTGGAGTTCTCGGCCTGGAGCTGCTGCAGCTGTAGGGTCAGGCTCCTCAGCTGCTGCTGGCTGCGAGCCAGCTTGCCCGCCAGCAGCGCCACCTCCTCGGCCGCGTCGCCGCGCCGCCGCGGCACCAGCGCGCCCGGGGCCGCTCCAGCAGCCGCATCACTGCTGCCGCCGTCATCCGCCGGAGCCGCCTCGGGCTCGGTCTGCGCGCCGGCGCTGCGCGTGGCCGCCGTTGCGAGGCTGCGCGTCGCCAGTGCGGCCGCGCGCTCCTCTGCAGCCTCTGCCGCCTGCTGCGCCGCAAACGCCTCCTTCACAGCCGCCGCCAGCTGCTCCTGCAGCGCCGAGGCACGCGCGTGCAGGCCGTCCGCCTCTGCCGCGCGCGCCTGTAGCTCCGCGCTCCTGTGGCGCTCCTGCAGGACGGCAGCCTCCAACGCCTGCACGCGCGCGAGCCACCGCGACTCGGCCGCATCAGCGGCGGCCGCCGCGGCGCACGCGGCCTCAGCCGCGCCCGCCTCAGCCGCCTCGGCCTCGGCCACGGCGGCCGCGAGCTGCTGCTGCAGCGCGGCAGCGACGCAGCGCGCGCCCGCGAGCTCCGCCTCCGCCTCGACCAAACGCGCCTCGGCGCGCGCCGCCGCCGCTGCGCTGTCCTTTGCAGGGGTCGCCCCGGGACGCGGCGGCGTGGCCGGCGGCTTCTGGTCGGGTGATGCATCCGCGTCGGAGCGGCGCGCATCGGCTGGCGGCGGCAGGCCGGCCATGGCGGCCTGCTGCCGCTCCAGCTGACGCAGCAGCAGGAGCTCCGATTCGAGCCCAGCCGCGTGCTGCCGAGCCCCTGCCAGCTCCGAAGCGTACTCGCACATCTGCTCCTCCGCCTGCCGCGCGCGGGACAAGGCTGCGGCCAGCTGCGCGGCGCGCTCTGCGCCGAGCGCCTCAGCAAGCTGGGCCGCCGCGTCGCCGGGCTGCTCCCGCGCCTGCGCCTGCGCCTGCGCCTGCGCGAGCCGCTGCCAAGCCGCCTCTGCGTTCGCCTCCGCCTCGCGGACGCGGCCCTCGGCGGCGGCGCGCGCGGCGGCCGAGGCGCGGCGCGCGTCGGCGAGCTCTGACAGCAGCCGCTCGTTCGCGGCGCGCTCCGCGGCGAGCGTGGCAGCGGCCACAGCCGCCTCGGCGCGCGCCGCGTCGGCCTCCCGGCGCGCCGCCTCGAGACGGGCCTCGGCGTCTCCCGCGCGCGCGCCCAGCGTGCGGATCGCCTCGGTCGCCTCGGCCGCATCGCGTCCGGCGGCCGCAAGCTGCGCCTCGACCGCCGCAACGCGCGCAGCGCCGTCGGCGTGGGCGGTCCGATCGGCTTCCAGCGCCGACTGCAGCGCCGCCGCCGCCGCGGCCGCCTCGCTTGCGGTTGCAACTGCGGCTGCCGCCTGGCGGGACAGCCGGTCTGCCTCGGACTGGGCGGCACGCGCAGCGGCCTGCACGTCGGCCAGCGATGCGATCGCGCCAGATAAGGAGTCCAGCCGCGCGCGCAGCGCTGCGCCCTCCTGCCCTAGCCGTGCCGCCTCCGCCTCTGCCGCGGCCGCGCGCGCCTGCGCCGCCTCGAGCTGCCGCTGCCGCTCCCCCTCGCCGGCTGCCGCGTCGGCGCGCGAGCGCGCCAGCGCCATCACGGCCTCGGCCGCTTCCGCGGCTGCCGCCGCCTCGTGCGCCTGCTGCTGCTGCAGCGCGGCGGCGAGCGCAGCCACGCGTGTGTCCATCGCCTCTTTCTCTGCGCGCCAAGCAGCCTCGAGCTCACAAATGCCGCTCAGCTGCTCCTCGGCGGCGTCTGCGCGCGCGCTCGCCTCGGCCTCGCGCGCGCCGGCCTCCTGCAGGCGCCGGTCCGCGACGGCCAGCGCCGCCGCCGCGGCATCGAGCCGGTCGCGCGCGACGGACGCGGCGGCGTCCGCGGCGGCCGCACGGCTCGCGGCCGCCGCCTCGGCCGCTACAGACGCCGACGCGCGCGCGTCCGCATCTCGCGCCGCCGCCTCGGCCGCTGCGGCGCGCTGGAGGAGCCCCTGAGCCTCGCCACGCGCCGCGGCCGCGTCCGCACGCGCCTGGGCCAGCTGTGCGGCAAGGCCCTCGCCGTCGGCGGCCGCGGCGGCTGCTGCCGCGCGCAGGCGGGCAGCTTCGTCGAGAGCCTCGGCCAGCGCCGTGCGCAGCTCCCGGATCCGATACGCCTTGGCATCATCGCCTGCCTCGAGGGCGCAGGGCTCGGCCGCGCGCGCGGCGGCGGCGCTGGGGGCCGCGGCGGCTGCCGCGGCGGCGGCCGCCTCGGCGGCGGCCGTTGCCTCGGACAGGGCGGTCGCGAGCTCGCGGATGCGCTGCAGCTTCGGGTCTGCTTCGAACCGGGCTTCGATGAAACCGCCGTGCCCGGCACCGGCGGCATGCAAGCCGCCAAGAGACGCGCTGGCCGCGTCCTGCATCGCTGCGGCGAGAGCGCCGCGCAGCTCGTGCAGGCGCTGCCCCTTGGCGGCCGCCTCCGCCTCGCAGGGGCTGGCGGCCCGCTGCGGTTGCCACGCCAGCTGTTGCGGTGGCGGGGCCGCGGCCGCGGCCGCCGCGGCGCGCACCTGCGCTGCGGCCTCGGCGGCTGCGGCTTGCGCCACGGCCGCCTCGACGAGCGCCCGCTGGCACGAGGCGTCGCGCTCCGCGGCCGCGGCGCGCTCCAGCGCGGCGCCCGCGTCGGCGCGTGCCGCCTCCAGCTCGGCCCGCAGCGCCTCCGACTGCGAGCTGAGGGCCCGCCCCTCCTCCAGGAGTCGCGCGCTCGTCTCGCGGCTCGCGCGCAGCGCCGCCTCGGCCTCGTGCAGCTGCGCCACCAGCGCCGCCGTCGAGCCGCCGCGGTCCTCGCACAGCGCGCGCAGCCGCCCGGCCTCGCGCGCGTCCCCCTCGGCGCCGCGCCGCGCCGCGTCCAGCTGCTGCTGCAGCCGGGCCGCGGTGGCGGCGAGCTCCTTTGCCCGCTCCTGCAGCCGCTTGCGCTCCGCGCCGAGCGACGCGCAGCGCTCCTCGAGGCGCGGCAGCAGCCCCTCGGCGTGCGCGAGCTTGCGCTCTGCCTCGGACAGCTGGGACTGCAGGGCCGAGGCGCGCGCGGCGAGCTCGGCGCTCTCCTGCTGGCCGCGCCTCAGCCGCGCAGCCGACTGCGCGGCGGCCGCCGCTGCGGCCTCGATCTCCGACGCCTTGGCCGCGGCCGCGGCGCGCAGCGCGCGCACCTGCCGCCGCGTGCGGCGCCGCGCGGAGCGCGCGGCCGCGAGGCGGCCCTGCGCGCGGCGCGCCTCCGAGGCGCGGCGCCGCAGCAGGTCGCGGCCCGCAGCGATCTGGGCCTCGGCGTTTGCGGCGCGCTCTTGCAGCGCCTGCGCGCGCCGGCGCTCCTCCAGCAGCGCCGCCTCCAAGGCATCCACCGCTGCCGCCGCGCCGCGCGCCTCGGCACCCGCCGTCGCGGCCGCCGCCTCGGCGGCGCGGCGCGCCCCCGCCTCGGACTCCGTGCGCGCCTCCGCCTCGGCGAACGCCGCACGCAGCGCCTCGACCGCCGCCACCAGCTGCTGGCGCTCCCCTTCGAGCCGCGCCTGCGCGTCGCACGCGGCGCGGGCCCCCGCCGCCTCGGCGTCGGTCGTGGCGCGGGTGGCCGCGTCCAGCGCTTCGGAGGTGGTTGTGCGGAGTTGCAGGAGCTCGCGGCGGGTGGCCTCCTTCAGCTGCGCGGCGCGGCGGGTTTGGAGGGGTTGGGTGGGTTGAGCAGGCTTTTGTCTAATGCCCAGGCGTGGGAATGCAGCGGCGAGCAAATTGGGCGGTGCTGCGGTGAGGAGTCAAAGTCTAACAAAGGGGAGAGCCAACTCGCTCCGCAACATCAAAATAGCTCACCGCCTCGAGCTCGCTGCGCCGCGCCTCGGCCTGCCGGCGCGCCGCGGCGGCCTCGTCCAGCGCAGCCGCCGCCTCGGCGCGCGCCGCGTCGGCCGCCGCCGCCGCCTCCTGCTTGGCGACCTGCAGCTCCCCGCAGCGGGCCGCCAGCTGGCTGATCGCGCCAATGGCGGCCTCTGTCGCGTCGCAAAGCGCAGCTGCTGGGGGCGCTAATGCCGCGGGCGCCGCCCCGTGCGGCGGACCGCCCGCCGGCTTCGCCGCTGACGCGACGCGGCCGCGGAGGCGCTCGGCCTGCTCGCCCATCGTCCGCTCCGCGCCGCGCCACGCGTCGCGCGCGGCGGCGGCGCCGGCCTCGGCCGCTGAGAGGCGGCTGCGCAGCTGCTCGACGCGGCGCAGCAGCAGCGCGCCCGCCAGGCCGGCGACGCCGGCCGCGTCCCCTGCAAGCGCCGCCGCCGACGGCTCGGCCGCGGCGGTGGCCGTGTCGGCAGGTTCGGGAAGGGGCGGCGGCAGCAGCGCAAGCCTGCGCTGCAGCTCGGCCAGCAGCTGGTCTGCTTCCTCCTCAACCTCGCGCCCCAAAGCCATCGGCGAGGGCAGCGCCGCCAGCTGAGGCGGGCCCCCGCGGCGCTGCGGCTCGGTTTGGAAGGCGAGCGCGAGCGTGGGCGCGGCCGGCCCCGCGGCTGCCGAGTCGGCCGCGGCGGCCGCCATCTCGCGCGCCTGCTCGACCAGCCGCCTGCACGCCGCCTCGGCGGCGCCCGCCGCGCGGCGCGCCGCCGAGAGCTCCGCATCCAGCGCCTCGGCGCGCAGCCGCAGCTGCTTGGCCCGGCTCGAGGCCGCGGCCGCGGCCGCCTCCGCCCCCTCTGCGCGCGCCGCCTCGGACGAGGCGCGGCGCGCGGCCGAGGCGGCGGCGGACTGGGCCTCTTCCAGCTGCCTCTGGAGCTCGGCGGACCGCTGCCGCTCCCGCTCCATGGCGGCTGTGAGGGCGGAGCGCAGCTCCCGGATCCTGTCGTCTTTGGCCTGCGAGACGCGGCGATAGGGTTTGGGATGGCTTGATTGAGAAGAAGAAAGGCACGGCACTGCGCAGCCGTGAGCATGGCCCATGAAGCGAATTGGTACACGCGCTTCAACGGCCGCCATCCCCGCACCTCGAGGGTCGTCTGCGCGGCCGTCAGCGCGCCCCGCCCGTCCTGGCCGGACGCCTCCGCCTCGGAGCACCGCCGCCCCGCCGCCGCAGCGCGGGCCTCGGCCGCGTCTGCACGCGCCTCGGCGCGCTCGGCCTCCGCGCGCGCCGCCTCGAGGCCCATTTCCGTCTCGGCCAGCTGCCGGCTCAGCTCCTCCTCCCGGCGCGCCGCCTCGTCGGCGCCAGGCCGCCCGCCGACCGCGGCGGCGGCGGCCGCGAGCGCGCCTGCCAGCCGCCCCTCGCTCTCCTCGAGGCGCGCAGTCAGCCGCTCAACCTCGTCGGTGGCCGCGCCCAGCGCGCCCGCCAGGCTGCAGAGCTTTGCCTCGGCCTCCTGGCGCATCTGCTCGAGGCGCCGCGCCGCCTCGGCGCGCGCGGCGCGCTCCGCCTCGAGCGCGGCGCGGAGGGAGTCCGCCTCGGCGGCGGCGGCGGCGGCCGAGGCGCCGGCGGCCTTTGCGGCCTCGCTGTCGCGCTCGAGGCGCGATACGGAGTCGTGCGCCTGTAATTGGGGGATGAGGGCAACTTGTCAATGCACGCGCTCAAGGGGATTCGATCCAAGCCAATGGGTATTGATGCCACTTGCTACAGCTCCCGAGCTACGCCCTAAACGGCAGCACCGCCGCGGAGCCATTCGGCTGCTCCTCCGGCAGCCAAGCCAGCGAGCCCCAAGAAAACAGTGCGGGAAAGAAGGGCACAACCACCGACCTGGGCCAGCACCTCCCGAACGCGCGAAACCACCAGCTCCGCGTCCGGCGCCGCCACCTCCCGCGCCTCGATCAGCCTCGACGTGAGCGCCTCGTACTCGCCGTCGCCCAGCCCGAGGCGGACGCGCGCGCCCGCCTCGGACGCGCGCGCCGCGCCGAGCGCGACGCCGAGGTTGTGGGGGCTCAGGGCGGTGTGGACGGAGAGGAAGGAGTCTCGGAGGCGCGCGTAGGCGGCGTGCAGCGCGGCGGACTGCCCGCGGGCGGCGTCGAGCGCTGCGCGCTGCGCCTCGAGCTGGGAGGCCTCCAGGGACTGGCGGCCGTTGCGGGCATTCGTTTTGGCGCGATTTGTTTTGTTGGGGTCGTTGCGGGCGTTTGCGTTGAGGTGTCGAGTGCTAGGGGGGCGGCACCGCCTCCAAGAAAGGGTAGAGGGGTGCTTCTCCGCGCCCCAGTCGGCCGCAGGGAATCGATCGGTTGGCGCAAACAGGGCGAGCCGCGCACCTGGATGTGCTGAGTCACCGCCTGGTCGCGCGCCGCGAGGCGCGCCGCCATCAGCCGGAGCTCCTCACGCATTTCGCAAACCTCTGCGGGGCCGCGTCGGTGTTTGGCGGCGGTTGGGGGCGTGGCTTTGGCCCGGGAGGCATGCCTTCCCGGCGCGCTGGGCGGGCGGCGGCGGCCCAACCACGGCCCCGCAGCAGGCCGGCAAAGATTTAGCCTGTAGCCCTCCATACCCTCCCCCTCGAGGGCAGCACCCCACCTGCAGCAGCCGAGTCGAACTGCGCCTGCGCGTCCCGCCGCGCCGCCTCGGCCGCCTGCAGCCGCTGCGACATGGCGTCCCGCGCGGCGCCCGCGGCGGCGGCCGCGGCGGAGGCTGCCGCCAGCTGGCCGCGTAGCCCTTCGGCCTCCCTCGCGAGCGCGGTGTGCGCGGTCTGCGGGAGCGCACGGCAGGGCGCGCTCTGAGGCCTGCCGCGGATCGGGTGCGCTCGCTCCAACGCTCCAGATTCCTTTAACGCACAGCAAAAGCACAGCAAGAACACGCTGTGCAGCGTGCCAGTTGCCACCCACCCCAAACCACCCACCTCTGCCCGCTCCTCCAGGTCGCGCACGCGCCGCTCCAGCGCCCCCCGCTCCTCCGCCGCGGCGCGCCGCTCGCGCTCGAGCGCGCCCGCCGCCGCCGCCAGCTGCGCCTCCAGGCGGGCGCGCTGGGACTGCAGGTCGCGCGCCGCGCGGGCGCGCTGCTGCTCCAGCTGCTCGCGCTCAGAGGTGAGCGCCTGCGAAAGGGGGGCGATGGAGGGTTGCCGCGGCGGGTGGCAAGGCACCGTCACCAGGGGCGCTGTTCGGGGGGGACAAAGCCCCCTCACTTCGATCGAGTGGGTTCCAAGTGCAGCCAGGCTCGGAGCGTAGCCAGCGGAACGTGCGGCCGCTCACCTGCTTTGCCGCCTCGAGCAGGCGCCGCGTCGCATCCTCTCTGGCGCGCGCGCCTGCCTCGGCTCCTGCCACTCGCCGCGCCGCCTCGGCCTCTGCGGCGCCGACCCGCCGCGCCGCCTCGGCCTCCGCTGCGGCCAGCTGCGCCCTCAGCTCTGCGACCACAGCAAAGCCTCTGCCACCATCGGCCTCACCCGGAGCCCTCTGCGCCCCGCCAAATTCCAGCGCAGCAGCCGGCTGCGGCTCCGGGCTTGTGCTGCTGTCGTGCGCGCCGCCGCCGTCGCCGCCGCGCGCCGCTGCTGCTGCTGCCGCTGCAGGCCCCGTTGTGCTTGCGGCGGCGCTGTCTTTGGATGCCCAGTCCGCTATACGCTGCCACTTGTGCCGCTGGTCGACAGCGACGCGCCTGGCAGCGGGCAGCTCCTCCTCGCCCTCTCTCCCCACCCCTGCCACTGCTGCCTCGGGTTGGGGCTCCGGGGCCGCTGCCGCTGCCGCTGCCTGCTGTTGCTGCCGCTGCCGCCGCTGCCGCGGCTGCTCTCGCGGATGCGCGGCCGGCGGCGGGAGCGGCCTGGACGGCGCCGACGTCGGCTCGCCGTCCGGCGCGGCTGCGGTGGCGTGCAGGCCCGCCGTGTGCTGCGCAGCAGGTGCGTTGCGCCCCCTCCCGCGGCCAGCGCCGCGGCCGCCCCCACCGCCGCCGCCCCTGCTCTCGCCAGTGCTGGTGCTGGTGCTGCAAGACGAGCGAGCAGCCGCGTCCACGATGCCCGCGAGACGCTCCAGCCCCTGCAGAAAATGCATCGCACACGCAGTGTGAGCGTATCTTTTTGCGTGCGAACCGGCTGTCGGAGTCAACTCTGCGCCCTTGCAACGCCCCGCCCCCGCTCCGCCCCCGGCAACTCACGCCTGCGCCCTCGCGCCGGGCGGCGGCCAAGTGGCGCCGCCACTCGCCCACCGACACGTCCTCCTGCGGCGGGGGGTGGCCAGGCGCAGCGCGGCAAGTGCGCGTCAGCGGGGGGCGCGTCGGCGGCGCGCAGCGGAGCAGAGCGCCGCCCCAGCAGCGCCGCCGCTGCCCTGGGATCCCATCCCGTCTTGGAAGCCCACCGATGTGGACGTCATTTGGGTGCGCATACGAGCGCCACAGCGCTCAGGACTCGAGCAGCATCGGCGCAGGCGCTCTTCAAGACTCGTGCGCGTCCTGCGCCCCTTTCGATTGCTTTATATGGCCCGTTCCATTCATGTAAAATCGATCTGAGCTGCGTTTGGGGTAGATAGTCGAGATCAATTGAAAAATGCCGCCAAAGAGCCTGGACACGCCCCCAGAATGCCGCTGTCGTGTGGGCTTGTGCTACATCGTGGGTAACGGCAGCGTTTACAACGACAGCTGCGCGGCCTGGGGCCTCACTTGCCGCTCCCGCCGGCCGCCGCTGCTGCTCGGAGCCGCGGCCTTGGAGCAGCGAAGGGCCTCACACCGCCTTGCCGCCCGCGCCGCCGCTGCTGGTGGCCGCGTCCTTGTCCAGGCAGCGCCGCTCTGCTGCCCTGTAGTGCTCCATGAGGTGGTCCTGCCGCCACCGCTCGATGATTTTGGCGATGGCGGACTCTGGCAGCGCGCTGGACTGCCGCGCGGCGGGGTCAACCACCTCCTCCAGCCACCCGTCCGCCAGAAAGAGCGGCGCCCGCGGCGCCTGCTGCTGGTGGCCCCGCTGCTCCTGCTGGCCGCTGCCGCCGCCGCCGCCGCCGCTGCCGCTGCCAGCCGCGTCGCCGGTAGCGCTGCCGCCGCTGCCGCTGCCAACAGCGGCGTCGCCGGCAGCGCTGCCGCTGCTTTCGGCGGAGGCCGGCGCCAGCTCCGCAACGAGCCGCGCCGGCCACTCCCCCGGCCGCAGCGCCACCTGCCCGCTCGCCTGCAGCGCCGCCAGCCGCGCGGCCAGCTCCCGCCGCTGCGCATCGGACGCCACCTCCAGCGACGCCTGCAGCGCGCGCGCGCCTTTGCCGGCGCAGTAGTGGCTCCACACGCGCCAGAGCGAGTAGTAGATCGGCACGTTTGGCAGGGGCAGCACGGCCTGGGGATTTGGGGGGTTGTTGGGTGGGGTGCGTCGCATGGTGGCAAAGGAGGTGGCGTCCGGTCAAATGGGGTGTGAGGCGTCACGGGCTGGCCAGACAGCGGAAAAACATTACGTTTTGTGCCAGCGGCCCCGGAAGCGGAAGCGCGGGCGAGGGGGAGAGAGGCCATAGCGGCAAGAAAGGCGGGCCGTGCGCCGACTCACCAGCGGGACCTGCGGCAGGATGGCGGCCGCCCAGTACCAGGTGCGCTTTTGGTGGAGCGGCGCGCGCGCGCGCGACAGCAGCCGCAGCCGCCGCCGCAGCAGGCGCTCCGGCACGCTCGTCTGCGGGACAGGGGCGGCGGGAGAGCGGGTGTTGGCATAGGCTGACACGCCTCACGTGCTGCGCATCGGCGGGCCTTCTCTGGGCACGCGCGCGAGAGAGAGCCCACGCGCAAGCAACAGCGCGGGGCCGGTGCTGCCGCCGCAGCTGCCGCCGCCGCTGGCCAGTGAGGCCCTCACCGGGTGGCGGAACTCGACCAGTGCCCCCGGAGCCGACGGCAGGTCCTTAAGAAAGCTCTCATCCGGGTCCACCCTCCTCAGCACCCACTGCGCCAGCCTGCGAGGGAGGCACAGGGGGGGACAGGCGGGAAGCGGGCGTGGCTCAGCCGGCGCCGCCGAAAATGGCCCGTTGCATGCAACGGTTGTGGTGACAAAGGAAGGTTGCGGCGGGCCCGTGGGGGCTGGGCGGGCGAGCCCCACCTGTAGAGGCGGCCGTTCATTGAGCCCTCGGGGGCGGTCTGGATCGTGTGCCACTGCTGGTCCACCTTGGCGGCGCCCTTTGGGGGGGCAGGGTTGTTTGGGGGGGGGGGGGGGTGCGTGCGGGGGACTCAGCCGGGTGGCGCGGCATATGCTTGGTGCTGGGTAGCTGCCACACAGGGCAAGCGCGTGCCGGCTGCCGTCCCCCGCACTCGCCATGCAAAAGAGCTGCGTGAGGGGGCCCCCTCTCTTACCCATCGCTGCGCCGCGGCCGCCAGGAGGCGCGCCTTGTCCCCCAGGGTGCTGCCGCTGGTCCAGGGCGCCGGCGGCGGCGCCGCCGAGGCGTCGGCGCGGCACACGTGCTGCAGCCACGCGCGCCGGAGGATCGGCAGCACCAGGACCTCCGTCTTTGCCGCCGCCATGGATGCCCAAGGGCTTGCCGCGCAGCGGGCTGGTGGAGTCGCTGCGCCGCGGGCGCGGCTCGGTGCCGACGGCGCCGGCCCGGTCTGCGGCGCGCCTAGAGGCCCGCCCTCGGCCCTGCGAGCCCGGCGCGTTGTGGGCGCGCGGCTGTCCGCGGACGGCCGGGTGTGGTGGGGGGGACCTGCGCACTCGGCCGCAGGCACTCCGTGGGACCGGCCTTGCGATCTGGGGCGGTTTATCGAGGCGCTGTTCCCGCTCGCGGTCCAATTCATTCGGCGCAAAAAACGACAGCGGGCGGCTTTGGTCCAATCGGGCAGCACCCCGATCGCTGCCGGCCCAGCAGCAGCGGCGCAGCAGCTGCACGCCCCCGATCCGCCGCAATGGGCGCCGCGTCGCGCGCCTACCTGGTGGCCTACAACGCCGCGCAGGCCGCGGGGTGGGGCGTGTGCCTGTACCAGATCGCCGGCGCGCTGGCGGCGGGCGGGGGGCCGGCGGAGGCGTACCGAGCGGGCGCGCCCTCCGCAGGTCGGCGCGCGCGCGCGCGCGCATGTCCGCGGGGGCGCGGCCAAACGAATGTGCCCCCCGTCACGTTGGCCTGTCGCTTGCGGGGCTTTCGCTGCTTGCGCCGCCGCCGTTTGCGGGGACGGCCCCTCCGCGCCCCCTCCCCCCTCGGTTGCCTCCCCTGCCTTCCTTTATGAAGGGATTTTGAAATTGAGGGCGGCCGACACCCCCCCTCCCTCCCCCCTTCTAAACAACCACAGCGTGGATGCAGTGCATCGCCGCCCTGGAGATCCTCCACGCAGCTACCGGTGCGCGCAGCGGCGGGCCCTCGTTCCAAACCGCCGCGCCCCTGCGCTTGTGTCCCTTTCTTTCACCGCCGCTTATTAGTCTTCCCCGCCCACAGCCCCCCAAACGAAAAACCACCTCCCCGACCGCTCCCCCTCACCCCCCGCGCCAACCCCCCCCCAAGGCCTCGTCCCCAGCAACGCGCTCAACACCTTTATGCAGTGGCTGGGCCGCTCCAACGCGCTGTACCGCATAGCGCAGGCCATACCAGAGGTGGGGGCGGTACAGGGGGACCCTGGGGGTTGGCCCCGCCGCTGCCGCGGGCGGGGATGAGGGGGCGCGGCGCCCGCGTCAGCGGCATTGCGCGCCGCCACGGCAGCAGCGGCGGCGGCTGAAACGGCTGCGGCAGTCGCTGCGGAGGCAGTTTTGAATCCTTTCAGCCCCTACACCCCCCCTTGCAAGAAGCACGCACCCCGTCACCAAACACCCCCCCCCCTCCCCAAAAAAACACGCACACCGCCCACGACCGCCGCCGCAGCTGCACGCCAACCCCGCGGCCGCGCTGATGCTGGCGTGCTGGTCCCTGGGCGAGGTGGTGCGCTACCCCTGGTACGCGGCAACGGCGGCGGGCGCGTGCCCGCGGTGGCTCACGTGGCTCAGGTGCGTCCGCGCGCGCGCGGGGGCGCCTCGGCGCGCGGGTGGGTGCGCGGAGGCGGCGTGCGCGCGTCAGCGTGCGTGTTTGTGTTTGGGAGGGGCGCGGCGATGAGGCAGAGGGCCGCTTTTTATTGCCAGGTGCCGAAAGCAAGGCGTCCTTTGGCCCCGTGCGGCCCGCCTCGGCTCGCGATGCGCCCTCAACACACACACCCCTCCGTTGGCCCCCCCCCAGATACACCGCCTTCATCCCGATCTACCCCGCCGGCGTCGCCGCCGAAATGGTGCTGATGTGGCGCGCGCTGCCGTTCATCCGGCGGCGCGGCATCTTCAGCGTCGCGATGCCCAACGCCGCCAACTTTGCTTTTGACTACGCAACGTTCATAACGGTGGGGGGGGCTGTTGGGATCTTTCCAGTTGCTTTGGTGCCTTTTTTTCCGGGGCCAGAGCCGGTCCGGTCAGCTGCCATGCTGCATAGCCTTTGGTCCGCCGCCTGTCACAGGTCAACCCCCAACCTCCCCAACCCCCCAACCCCCACCCTTGAACCAATTCCGAACGCAGGTCGTGTTGGCTGCCTACCCCTACCTATGGTGGGGGCTGTACTCAACGCTGCTCCGCCAGCGGAGGAAGAAGCTGGGACCGGCAGAGCCGGCCGGCGCTGGCAAGCGCGACTGATTGGCGGGAGGCGGCGGTGGGGGCGCGGGTCTGGCGATGACGCGGCCTCAAACGCGGTGGTGCGCAGTGCAACCGCTGCAGCCCATCGGTGGCGACGTGGCCGTGGTTAAATGAGGAGGCAATTCTGCTGGATGAGCTGCCGAATCTGTCTGCATGTAAACAGCCTGTGTCGCTGTTCCCAAGCGCGGGGGCTTGGCGCTCCGAGATCCCCAATGTTTGGCTCAATCCCACCTGGCGGCTTGCAGGCATGCGACCCATGCCAAGAGCCCTTGCAAGCCACATCCGACCGAAAAAGCTTCATTTACAGCTTGACAGCTCCCAACTGCTATCAAGGCCTCGGCCAACCACGCGCCCCTCAGCGCGCACCGCAGCGCGCCATTGCGCAGCGCCGCAGGCAGACGGAGGGGCGGCAGCCCCTTATTACGAGGCGCAGCGCCGGCGCGCCAACGCACGGCAAAGCGCCGGGCATCGGGCCGGGCCCCCACAGTCCAAGCCAGGAAGGAAGGGCCGGTCAAACCCGGTCAACCATGCCAGGGCCCCTGGGTCGGTCCAACTCGCGGGCGGATCAGGAGAGGTCGGGCAGCAGCACCCGGTCGATGACGTGGATGACCGACTTGCCGGCCTTGATGTCGGCCGCAACCACCTTGGCCGCCGGCGGGCACACCGCGCGCGTGCACTTGGCGTTGAACACCGACACGCCGGCCACGCCGGGGGGCTTTGAGACGGTGATGTTGGCGGTGGGCAGGAGCGTGGGCAGCACCTGGGCGTCAGTCAGCTCCGAGGACAGCGCGGGGACGGGCACCACTGTGGGGGGGCGGAGGGGTTTGGGGTTTGTCGTGGTGTGTCGAGGGCTGGGGAGGCAGGGGGCGGGATTGCTGCGCATTCAATTGCTGCCGCGCGCCCTGGCGGCCGACGCAGCAAGGCCATCGCAAGCGACCATCGCGGCGGGATGGCAGCCTGCACAGTGGTCGCAAGGGGTCTTCAGTCAACACCCCGCGTGCGCCCCCTCCATCCTCACCGTGGTACGACAGCACGCTCGTGAGCAGCTTCTTATTGGCCAGGAGGTCGGCGGCGGTGGTGTTGAGCTCGGCAATCAGGGCGGTGAAAGCCTGGCGGGGGGGGGGGGGGGGGGCGGGGCGGCGTGCCGGGTGGTTGCCAGGCAGCGGGCGGAGATACGCTGAGGAAGGCCCCATGCACTTGGGGCTGGATTCGGTGGCTGCATGGCTGCATGGCTGGCAGGGCGAGGCATACCAAACAGCGGCGGCCCCGTTGGCCGCTTCTGGCCGCTTCTGGCCACAACGGGAGGCCCAATCAAGCATTTCACCCCCCGCGCGCCGCCGCACCGAGTCGAGGGGGGCGAACAGCGTCACCGCCGTGGAGGCGTTGGTCAGCAGGGACGTGAGGTTGGCCGCCTTGACGGCCTGGCGGCGGCGGCGGTGGGTTGGGGGGGGGGGGCGGGGGCGGGGGCGGGGCGGCGTGCCGGGTGGTTGCCAGGCAGCGGGCGGAGATACGCTGAGGAAGGCCCCGGGGGGGGGGGGGGGGGGGGGGGGGGGGGGGGGGGGGGGGGAGGGGACGGGTTCACAGCTGCGTTTGTGGCAGTGGGAGCAGCTCCCACTGCTGCTGGGGCAGCGCCACTCAGTCTGCGCCCGCAGCTCCCCCAATCGCTGCAGGGCCGCCCACGCACAACAAAAAGCCCCAGGAGCTGCGCCCCTCTCGCAAGAGCAGCCGCCGCAGCCGAAAGGCAGCGCGTCGAGGGAGGCCCAGGCGGCGACCGCACCGCCCAAGCTCACCTCGACAAGGATTGAAAGGTTGTACTGCGGCGCGAGCGCCACCGCCTCGGCCAGCGACGGCAGCGCCGTCGCGTTGGCGGCGGCGGCCGCCGAGCCCGGGGCGCTCGAGCTGTACTGGGCCTGCGCCAGGCCGCGGCCGCCGGCTGCGGGTGCAGGTGCGGGCGGGGGTTGGGGAGGGAGTTGAAGTGGGGGCGGGGTGACGCGCAGGTCCTGGGCGGCCGGGTGAGGAGGGGGGCCTGCCACGGGCCCGCCGAGGGCGGCGCGGATCCACCCCCCGGCCGCGCACGGCCGCGATTGGAACACGCAGAATGCGGCGGCTTTGGCGCGGCGCATGCGGCGTGGCGGGCAGGGCCGGACCGCGCGCCCCTCGTCGGCCCTCGCACCGGCGGCGCGGCCCGCGAGCGCGACGAGCACCAGAGCGAGGGCTGCTGCGACCTTCATTGTGATATGCGGGGGGTGTTGGTGGTATGATGGGAATAAAAGATGGACAGGGACCTGCGTTCGAGGCCTTTAAATCCTCTTCCGGGCGTGTGGCGACGACCTGACTAAAACGCCCCTCGTCGCGCACCACGCCCACCAAGGCCGCTGGAGCCCGAGCGTCTTAGCAGGAGCTCAAGAGATAAATTAATAAACCCCGTGCTGCGGCCGGGGCGGCGTCCCTCGCGCGCCGCGCGCCGTGCGCTGTGCGACGGCCACACGCGCGCCCCGCCCCGCCGCGCTCGCACCTGCGCCCAGCCCCCACGCAGCCCCTGGAGCCGCGCAGCTGCGAGTGAGCCCGGCCCCGCGCACGCGCGCACCCTGACCACCCACCCGCACATGCAGATAGAAAGGGGCCGTTGCTTGTCAATGGTCTTACAGTACCGACGATCACAAGCCGAGTGGCGCAAAGGGTCAAAAGTTCAAACAAGCTGTCAACATTCTTCCTGGTCGGTCGCCTGGGGGGCCGAGTACCCGCCCGGCCCCTCGATTTGCTGCCTATTCGGCGCGGCGGGAAGACGAGCGGGCGCGCAGGTTGTAGCGGCGCGCGCGGGCGCTGCCGCCGTCCGGCGACGCGGCCGCGCCGCTGCCCGGCTGCTCCTTCTCATCGCCGCCCTCCCCGCCGCCGCCGCCCCGGTCTCCTCCCTCCGCCGTCGCCCCCGCCGCGCCGTCGCCGCTGCCGTCGCCGTCGCCGCCGGAGCTCCTGCGCGCCGTCAGCCGCCGCCGCATGCCGCGCGCCGCGGCCTGGAACACAAACGCGCCGCCGCCGGCGCCGCCGGCGCCCTGCGGGTGGTCGTGGTGGTGGTGCCCCTCCCCGCTGATGGCCTGCATGACTCGGTCCATAAACGGCAGCCCGCCCTCCGCCGCCTCGCGCCCGGCCGCGCCCCGCTCCCCCGCGCGCCCCGGCTGCCGCGCCTGCGCGCCCGCCGAGCCGCGCGGCGACCCCGCCGAGCGCGCCGACGGCTGCCGCCGGCGGCGCGCGCCGCCCCCGCTGCCGTCGCCGCCGCCGCCGCCTGGGCCGATGCCGGCGCCGGCGGCGCCGCCGCCGCCGCCGCCGTCGAGGCCGCCAAAGGCGCCGGCGCCCTGCGCGGCAGCGGCGCTGACTGCCTCGACGATCTGTGGTTTTGCGGGGGTAGGGTGGGTGGGTGGGTGGGTGGGGGCGGGGCTGGACCGAGTGGGGGCGGGGGAGGAGGCAGGGGCAGGGCAGCGCGGGGCCCCCGCAAGCAGGGCGCAAGCGCATCGCGGAGACTCGATGAGCCGTTGGCGGGGCCGGACCCCCCCCAAAACCCCGCGACGTGCCGCAGCCGGCCGCGGCAAACGCTTGGGACGCGCCTGCTCGAGCCCTCCGAGCCCCGGCCCCAGGCTCC
The DNA here is from genome assembly GCA_003203535.1 of Raphidocelis subcapitata. Taxonomy (NCBI): domain Eukaryota; kingdom Viridiplantae; phylum Chlorophyta; class Chlorophyceae; order Sphaeropleales; family Selenastraceae; genus Raphidocelis; species Raphidocelis subcapitata. Next base: position 483,305 of record BDRX01000003.1, read on the forward strand.
CCAGCCGGCTGAGCCCCGCCAGCGCCGCCGCCGCCGTCCCCGCGCCCACGCCCACGCCGCCGCCGCCCGCCGCGCCGGCGCCGCCGCCGAGGCCGCCCGCGGCGCCGCGCGAGGCGGCGCGCGCGTGCATCGCGCAGAAGTCCTCTATGGCGCGGTGGAGCTCGAGGTTTGGCACCAGCCGGCCGTCGTCGCCGACGCGGGTGCGGCTGCGCGGGTCGACCCTGCGGTTTCAGTGGGAGGCGGTTTTTTTTGGGGGGGAGGCGCGCGTGCATGGGTGTGTGCGTGCGCGTTCCATGTGCGTTGGGGTGGCGGCGGGGGTTTGGGGCGAGTGAAAGCCGGGGGTTAACAACCCCGCCCCCACCTGTTGGAGCGCAGCCAGTCCTGAATGGCCGAGCGCTCATAGGTTGCGGGCGTTTCGATTTCGGTGCTGATGAGCATGGCCGGCTGCCGCATGACCATCTGCGGTTGAGTGGGGTTTGCAGTTCAGGGTTTGGGGGGGAGACAAACGCGCGGGTGGTTGGGGCCGGTGGGGAATCGCGCGGCCCGGCCCGGTCTGAAGCGGCGCGGTCAAAGCTCGGTCAAGGCGCGGTCAAAGGCGCAGACCGCAACGCCACAGCCGCGTCCCGACCCATCCCGGCGAGAGGCTGCACCACGAGCAGGACAGCGGGCAGCCCGCCTTGCAGCGGCAGGGGCAGCAGGGGCAAAGGGGGCCCGGCGCGGCGCGGCACAAGGCGCAAGGGCGCAGGCGCGGCCCGCCCCGCGGCCCCACCTGCGTTATGGGGCAAACAAAGCCCCTCGGCACGGCGTCAGAGTCCAGCTCGTCCACACACTCTGGCACCGACAGCTCCGCGGGCCAGCGCTGCTCAGAGGGCAGGCGCAGGCGGGCGACGGGCAGGCCGGCCTCGCTGAGGGCCCGGGTTGCGGCGTGCTCGTAGTAATCCCGCAGCTCCTGGTAGCTGTTGGCGAGATGTTTTTTTTGGGTTGAGCGGCGGTTTAGCTTGCAAGCAGGCAGGTTCCTCTCTCAAGCGCGGCGGTTCTTTCTCAGACAGGGCGGTTTCTTGCCATGCAGGGGCGGTTTCTGCGAAGCGAGCGCAAGGGGCGGCCTGACCGAAACCCACCGCTGCGCCTGCGCCCGCGCCGTCTCGGCGCGCCGCGCGCCCGCCGCATCCTCCCGCGCGCCCCCGCCGCCCGGCCGCGCCCCCTGCAGCCGCGCCGCCAGCTGGCGCAGCCACCAGATCCAGGACAGCGGCTGCATGGCGCGCGCCTGCAGGCCGTCCGGCAGCAGGCACGCCACGAGCACAAACCTGCGGCGCGGGGGGCGTTGCGCTCGCATTCAATAGCGCTGCCGCGGCGCGCGGCACGGCCGGCAGCGCTGCGCACCCTCGCTCCCCCCTCCCAACCTTTCCTGGGGGGTTGAGGTTGACACCCTCCCGATCCAAACCCTTTGGCCCGCCCCCACTCGGCCAATGGCGATGAAAACCCGGCCAGCCCCGCACCCACCACGCGCGCGCAGAGTGCCAGGACGCCAGCCACAGGTTTGCCAGGCGGCAGCCATAGAGCCACCGGATGAGGGGCCAGGTAAACAGCAGCTCGGCTGCGACCTGGTTTGTGTTTTGACCAAATGCGCGTGCGTGTGAAACCAGACTATTTTGGGGCGAGGCTTTTTTTGCCACAGGTGGATAAAAGCTGAGCGGGGCGGGGCGCCGCGCGTTAGCCAATCCGAGGGCCGGTGGCAGCAAGCACCACCGTGGCACGTGCGGGTGTGCAGCCGCTCTCGGCCAGCTGCGGCCTCCGCCCCGCCCCAACCCCCACCAGTCACCACCCCACGCCCCCCACCCAACCCGCTTGCCTGCTGGTGCGCCTCCCACAGCAGCAGCACCGTGATCCCAACGCAAAAGTAGGCCAGCGTCTGCGCAGCGTGGCGCGCGTCGCGCGCGGCGAGGACCGGCGGCAGCGCGGCGGCCAGGAAACACAGCTCCGAAAACTGCGCCTTGATGCCTGCAGGGGGTTTTGTTGTTGTTGTTGTTGGTTTACGCACGTGCGCATTGAACGAGACGCACAGGAGGGGGCGGGTGTGCGGGAGGGGCTTGCTTTAGTTTTGTGCACTGCCCCGGCAGCTGCAGCAGTGCGGAATGGTGCTGCGCCGGGCGCTGCAAGAGGCTGCGGCGGCGGCCGGCGGTGCGCCTGCGAGGGGCCCCGCGCGCGCCCGCACCTGCGACGAGCGCCGACGTGGCCACCCATCCGAGCTCCGGCCGCAGCAGGGGCAGCAGCTGCAGCAGCCGCCACCGCGGCCACAGCAGCCACGCCAGCCAGCCGCCGGCCCAAGTGCAAGACGCGGCGGCGCGGTTGCGCCAGGTTGCCGGCGGCGGCGGCGGCGACGGCGGGCTGCGCGTCACCGCAAACGACGCGACGCGGCGGCCGTCGCGCGTCCAAACCGTGCAGTTGACAAACGGCAGCGGGGCGGGCGGCGGCGGCGCAGCACCGCCGCCGTCGGCTGCTCGCTGCCGCGGGCTCAGGCGCCTCAACTGCTGCCGCCACCAGCGCGGCCGCAACGGCCCCCGCCAAAGGGATGAGGGCCGCTCCGAGCCGCGGCACAGCTGCTGCTGCTCACACAACTGCTGCTCATCCGATTCCGCCCCGCCCGGCTCCTGCCCCTGGGGCTGCTGCCGCCGCCGCTGCTGCTGCTGCTCGCCTTGCCCCCACTTTTGCTGCTGCTGCTGCTGCTCCTTCCCCTGGCCTTGCTCCCAGCGCTGCTGCTGCCCGCCGCCGCCGCCGCCGCCGCCGCCGGTGCCGCCGCCGCCCGGCGCAGGGGGCGACAAGCAGACGGCCTGCATCCCCGCGCGCGCCACCGCGTCTGCCGGCACGCCCGGCCGCGCATCCAGGATGGGCAGGGCCGGCAGCGAGGCCTGGAGCTCGAGCATGCCCAATATGCCGCGCCACGCGGGCACGCGGCCAAACGCGGCCGCCGCAAACCGCGGCGTCGCGAGGCACGCGGTCAGGAGCCACACCGCGGCGCGCGGGTGCGCCTGCACGAGCGCCGCGGGCGTGGGGTACACGGGCAGCGGCGGCGTCACAAACGCGCCGCCGCCGGCCGCGTGCCAGTGCATGCGGCCCTGCACGGCGGACAGCAGCGGCGTCGAGGCGGCGGAGGCGCCGTCATAGACGGCGGGGCCGCTGCTGCCTGCGGTTGCCGCGCGCGTTGCGGGGTTGTGAGGAGCGCGGCGTCGTAAGGAGCGGCCGGTGTTGAGCGCGGTACCACGAGCGCGCGGCGCACGGGGGTGGTCGGCCTGCGGCGGCGACTGTGCGCGCCAGGCGCGCCGCTGCACCGCCGCGGCACGGGGCATACAGTTGCCCCCCGTCATGCTGAGGCGCCTGGTGCCGCTGCCCGCTCCCGATCGCCTGCTCTCGGCCCTAATCCTCGACTCTACCCGCCTTGGCCGGCCGCCTGCAGCCCGCTCGCCCATTGCGTCCTCGCCAGGTGCTCCTGATAAAACGCCGTGAAGCAGGCCAGTACGAGGAGGCCGAAGCGCGGCCCTCTACGCATGGCGACGCCCGCTGCTCCCCGGTTGCGAGGCCTCAAATATGATCTGCAGGCATTTCTGGGGGGCTATCCCCAGCCTGGGACGGTGGACTGATGCGAATCAAGCCAGGCAAACGTTTTGGGACGCCGGGCCACAGCCGGTGCGGCGCCTCTTGATCGACGCCGCGGCGACGCCGCGCCGCGCAGCTGCGCTTTGGCGACTCGTGCCCAGCCAGCTCAGCGGCGGACGCTGCCGGCATTGCGTGTGTGCACGCTCGATACCAAATTCACGATGAGCGTCCTCTGGGGGTGGCAGTTGATCGTGCCTTGGCAAGCAGCAGCCGCTGCAGTCCGGGAGCCTCGTTTCCCAGCGGCTGGTTTTGTTTTTGAAAACACCTTTGCCAATTTTACACTTGGTGCTCTCTGGAGTGCGGGCGGGGTGGCTGGCAGGAAGAATCGCGGTGCTCAAGGGAAGGGGCGGTGGCTGCAGCGCGCTGTGTGGCTCCTCCGCTGAGAGATATGTGTGAAAAGACAGCAAACAAGAAGGTGGGCCCAGTCCTGGTGCCCCTAGCCTGCACCTGCACGCCGACGCGGCCAGGCGGGGCCGGTGCGGCACGGCGCCATAAGGGCGGCGCGCGTCCGCCTCGGCAAAAAAAGCACAACACAACAAACAAAAACGAGCCGTGGCACGCGCGCGGCGCGCGGTGCGGCTTGAGAGGCCAACGGGAGCAAATGGGCAGGCAGTTCGCTGTGCTGTTTGGGTGGCGGGCCATGCAAGTGGTTTTGCCGCACGCCTGGTGCTGCTCTGCTGCTGCTGCTGCTGCTGTGGTGGTGGTGGTAGTGCTATCAGGGGCAAGGGGTTGGTCAAGGGCATCGCCGGCGCCCCGGAAGCCTTTGCTCGGGGGAGCGCCGTGATTTGAGGGCCAAAACAAGCCGCACGTCGTCCCACCACTAAACAAGAAGAACAATTCGCCCCGTTGGCGCTGTGACCCGCACCACCCCTCACGGTGAGGCGCGGGCATCAGCGCAGGGGGCGGCGGCGGCGGCGGCGGCGCCGCGTCCGCGTCCGCGTCCCGGGTCGGCGCGCGCCTCTGGGCCTGCCCCCTTAGTGGGACAGCCGGCTCATGTGCGCCGCCGCCTGCGCCGCGCTGACGGGCGTGCCGCCGCCGCTGCTGCCGCCCTCGCCCGCGGAGGCGCCGGCGCCGGCGAGGGCGCCGCCGCTGCCCTCGCGCTCCTCCACCGTTGGCTCCCCGGGCTCCATCGACGCCGCCCGGCTCGTCCCGCGGCTGGCATGCAGCGCGCGCAGCAGCGCCGGCCCCTCGCTCACAGATCGGTGGAATGCAACCGCCGCCTGCGCCTGCGCCTGCGCCTGCGGCGGCGCGGCCGGCGCGCCGCCGCCGCCGCTGCTGCTGGCCGCCGAGCCGCCGCCGCCGCCGCCGTAGCTGCCCTGGCCGCGCGGTGTGCTGCTGGCCGAGGCGGCCGAGGCGTGCGGGGCCCCCACTGACGAGCGCCGCCGGACGCGTGTAGCGCTGCCCCCCGACACCCGCGGCGATATGTTGGAGGTCGGGCAGCTGCCGCCGCCGCCGCCGCCGCCGCTGCTGCCGCCGCCATGGCTGATGCGGCCGGCGCTGCCGGGGATGCGGCCCAGCAGGCCGCCGGCTGCGCCTGTGTCGCTCATCCTGAGGTTTCATCGTGGGTGGGCGGGTTGGTTGGTTGGTGGGTTGGTTGGTTGGTTGGTTGGTTGGTTGGTTGGTTGGTTGGTTGGTGGGTGGGTGGGTGGAAGGAACGCTCAGACGGAGTGGTAGCCATGACAGACGACACATGGCAGGGGAAACGAAACCGTGCGCACGCAGTCGTGGCGTGCGGGGCCTCACCGGTAGTTGTAGCGCGGCCCCGTGGCGGGCGCCGAGTCCAGCAGCTGCCGCATCGCCGCCGCGGCGCTGTAGCCGCCGCCCGGCACGCCCAGGGGTGTGCCGTAGTAAACGCCGCTCTCCGAGTGGCGGTGCGGCATGAGCGGCGCGCCGTGCGGGCTCGCGCCCGCCCACGCCGCCGCCGCGGCCGCCGCGGCCGCGTGCCCCGCCGCCGCGAGCGCGCCCGCCGCGGCGACGCCGCCGCCGCCGCTGCCGGGGTAGAGCCCCGGGCGCAGCAGGTAGGGGTGCGCCGCGGCGGCGCCGGAGGGCGTGAGGTAGGCAGCTGCCGCGCCGCCGCTGCCGCTGCGCATGAGGACGTCGTGGGGGTCCGACAGCCGCGAAAACTGCTCCCCGGGAGGCAGCCCCAGCGCCGCCGCCGCGCCGAGCCCAAACGGCGTCCCGCCGCCGCCGCCGCCGGGCGTGCCCGCCGGCTGCGGCAGGCTTGGGTGGCGCTCGAGCAGCGGCAGCTGCAGGCCGCAGCTGCCGGCCGAGGGCGCGCGCCAGGGCTGCTGCTGGCCCTGCCCCTGCGGGCCGCCAGACTCTGGGCTCGACCCCTGGGCTGCCCCCGCCACCGGCGTCGAAACGCTGCCGCCCGCCATGCTGCCAGCGCGGCTGCCGAGCAGCGACGGCGGCGGCAGCGCGCCGCCGGCCAGCGGCGGGCGCGGGCTCGCGACGAGGTGCCCGCCCGCGCCGCAGCCGACGGGCGACGGCGCGGGGCCTGAGCCGCCGCCAGTCGCGGGCGAGTCGCCCGTGCCGCCGCCGCCGGCGGCGTCGCCGCCGGTGCGCAGCACCGGCGCGCCGCCGACGGAGCCCATCGCCGCGCCGCCGCCCCCGCCGTAACCAAACACGCTGGGCACGTGCATGGGCGCGGGCCCGCCGACGCCCACGCTCATCGAGCCGGGCGCGACAAACAGGGGCGGCTGCTGCGCGCCCATGCCCCCGGGCGGCCCGCCCAGGTATGACAGCGGCGTGCCCAGCGCGCTGCCGCCGCCGCCGTCCACAGAACCCCCGCCCGGCAGCAGCCCCAGCATCGCCGGCGGCGGCAGGCCGTACGGCAGCGGCGGGCAGCCGGAGGACGAGGCGCCGGGCCCGAAGGCGGCGTCGTCGCCGTCGCCGGGGATGTACCCCGGCGGCGGCGGCCCGAGGCCGAGGCGGTACGAGAGGTAGGCGGTTTCCGCATCCAGCCCGCCCGGCACGCCGCCACCCCCGCCGCCGCCCAAGCCGGGCAGCAGGCCCGACCCCATGCCGCCCAGCCCACCGCGCGGCGGCAGCAGCAGCACGCTGGGGTCGTGGATGCTGTTGCGCACGCTCTCGCAGGGCGTGCCCAGCGCAGGCGCGCCCGCGACGCTGCCGCCGGCGACGCTGCCCGGCGGCACGGCGGCCACCGCGCCGGACAGCAGCAGCGCCTCCAGCTCCGCCGCCGTGGTGCCCATCGGCAGCGTGACTAATGCGCCAGTCAGCGGGTCAAACAGCGAGCCGCTGAAGCCCGCGGCCTCAAACTCCTCCTGCTGCGCCAGCGCGTCGCGGAGCTGCTGGATGCCCTGCTGGTTCAGCTGCACCAGCGCCTGGAGGGGGGGGGGTTGTGGATGGAGTTGGAGGGTAAGGTTGGGCCTTGCATTTTTCGGGTTGCGCGCAGCACGCAGCCTGCGAGAGCGGGCATCAGGGGGCGGGGGCAGAGCCCCAGCGGCGGCGGCAAGCACCGCTGCGTATGGTTGGGCGGCCCCCAGTGCGTGCGCGGCCCACCTCGAAGTTGGTGCATGAGAAGTTGCCGAATGCGGCATCGTCCACATACACACTGTCCCCCTCGCTCCCCGCGCCGCGGCTGCCGACCGACCCCTGGCTCGGGCCGCCGCGGCCGCGCGGCGCGCGTCGCGGCGTGGCGCCGGCGGAAGTGGGGCGGCCGCTGCGGTCCCCCGCGTCCGGCGGCGAGCCCTGCTGCTGCTGCTGCTGCTGAAGGCCGTCTGTTTCCATCCGCTCCTGCTTCTGCTGCAGCCGCTCCTCATCCTCCAGGGCCCCAAGCAGGGCCTCCGAAGGCAGCTCCACATCCATTGGGGCCGCCCAGCTGTCCCGCCGCCGCCGCTGGCCGCCGCGCCGCCGCGCCTGCCCCGGCGGCGACGGCTGCGCGCGCCCGCCCGCGTCGTCGCCGGCCGGCGCCGCCGCGGCGCCGCCGGGCGCCGCCCACGAGCCGCTCGCGGGGCGCTGCGCGGCGTCGCTGGCAAAGGGGCTGCACGGCCGCGCCGCCTTGCGGGACGACGCGCGCTGCGCGGGCCGCCAGCAGCCGCTGCCGGCCACGCTGCTCGCGCAGCGGGACGGGGTGGTGTCGCTCCCGTCGCCGTCGCCGCCGCCGCCGCCGCCGGCGCCGCCGCCCGTGTCGGGCCGCAGCGAACCCGGCCGCGGCGCGGGCGAGCCCTCGCTGCCGCAGCCGGAGCCCGGGCCGTCGGCGCCAAGGTGCGGGCGCTTGCGGCTCTGCGCGGCGGCAGCTGCCCTATGCTCTTGCAGCAGCGGCTCGTCCGGCTCTGACCGGTCCCCCTCGCCCTCGCACTCGCCGCGGCCGTCGCGGTCGCCGTCGACGGCCATGCGGCTGCCGGCGCCGTCGCGCCCACTCCGCGGGCCGGTGGACTGCGCGTCCAAATCCCCCGGTGACCCCCGCTGCTGCTGCTGCTGCCGCTTCTGCTGCTGCTGCTGCTGCTGCTGCTGCTGCTCCTCGTCCTCCCGCTGCTGCTGCTCGGGGGGCGAGGGGTGCGCAGAGGCGCCCCGCCGCAGGCTGTCCGCGCGCCGCTGCCGCTCCACGCCCTCCTGCTGCTGCTGATCCGCGGCCGGCGGCACGTCGGCGCTCGCCGGGCTGCCCTCGGGGCCCGGCGGCCCCGCGCGCTGCTGCATCGACGCGCCGCCGAGGCAGGCGCTGCCCCACGGCGCGGGCCCGCCGGGCGGCGCGGCGTCGGACGGAAGGCTGAGCCCGCGCGCCGGCGTGTTGGGCGGCACCTGCTGCGGGCTGCCGCCGGGCCCCGCCGCAGCAGCAGCAGCAGCCGCCGCAGGCGAGTCGGGGGAGGCCCCCGGCGGCGGCTGCGCGTGCAGCCACTCCTGCACCGCGCTGCTGCCGTGCGTGTTCCGGCTGCCGCGCCGCTCGAGGGCCTGCGACGCGCCCTCCGCCGCCGCCGGCTTTGCCGTGAGCCCGCTCTGCGCCTCGGCCATCTCCACGTCCTCCCCGCGCGCCGCGTTGAGCAGCTGCTGCCACTGCTGCTGCGCGGTGGCCGCGGCCGCCGCGACCTGCTGCAGCACGTGGGGGGAGGCGCCCTGCAGGTCTGCCACCATCGACTGCTGGCTGATGTGCTTGGCCTGCGCAGCGGTTTTTTTTTGGGTGAGAGGGGCACGGTCAGGGCAAGGGGTCAGTAAGCATGCCGGAGGCAACTGAGAACCAACCCAGCCCCACCGACCCAACCCCTCCACCCGCCAACCCCAGCCAACGTTTGGCCCCCGCCTCCCCGCCCCCAGCCCCTGCAAGGCCGCAATTGAGGACGGCCCCCCCCGTCCCGAAGGCGGCGCCGCAGCCACACCTGGAAGTAGGAGGTGTCGTCCGCATCGTCCGGCTGCGGGATGAAGGCGGCCTTCTGCTTCGCCAGGTTTGACCAGTCAATGCCCTGGAGGGGGGCAAGTTTAGGGGCAATCGGTCAGCGGTGAGAGGTCGAGGGGCGGGAGAGCCAGGGCCCCTGAAACACGGCCGCGGCACGGGGTTGGTGGTGGGGCCGTGGCACGCCCAAGACGTGCGACCGAGTGGCATCACAAGGGCGCTCCCTCTGCACGCAGCGCCGCCCCCGCCGGCCCCTCGCCCCCCACCTCGAAGAAGGGGTGGAGCTTGACCTCGCCCGCGCCCCTGTGGCCAAAGCGCTTCTTGGGGTCCCTGCGGCGGCGGCCGCGCAGCGGCGCAACGGGCGTCAGCTTTGCGCGCACAGGCACAGGCATGCAGGCACAGGAGCGCAGGCACAGGCACTGCGCCGGCGCCGGCGCCCACACCAGTTAGGCCCCGGGCCCGGCTCAACAGCCGCCAAGGTTCGATTGCACCCACTGCAAATGCCGCGGCGGCGGCGCGCAGAACAGCGGCGTTCCGAGTTCAAGTGCCACCTGTTGAGCAGACGCAGTATCAGGTCCTTGCACTGAGGGCTGATGGGGTCCTGGCCGGTCTCGGGGTCCGGCTCCGGCCACTCCAGGTGGCCCTCGATGATTTTGTCAAACACCTTCTGGGGGGTGTCCGCGCTGAAGGGGGGGACGCCTGCACGTGGGGGGTGGGGCGCGGTTGGGTGAGACGCGGCTGCAAACGCCGTGGCTGGGTGCGTGGGGCAGGCCGCTGTCACGGGGGGGGGTCGCGCCGCGCGCGCACAAACCGCTGCCGCCAGCTGCGAGCCTCGCCCACGCGCCCGTGCCAGCAGTGCCCCGCGGCCCGCCAGCTCGCAGGCAGCGAGTGGCCTCTGCCCCCCCCAACCGCCCCCCTCACCGATGACGAGTTCGTAGAGGATGACCCCCAGCGCCCACCAGTCCACCTCCCGCCCGTGGCCCTGGCCCAGCAGCAGCTCGGGGGCCATGTAGTCGGGCTGGTTGGGTTTTGATTGGGGTGGGGGATGCATAGCGTTTGGTTGATTGAATGGTAGCGTTTGGTTGGTTGGTTGGATGGATGGTTGGTTGGGTGGGTGAGTAGGCTGAAAGGTTGGTTGGGTGGGTGGGTGAGGGGAAGGAGCGCAATGGAAAGGAACAGCAAGGGGCGCGCCACATGCTCTGCCGCCTCACCGTGCCGACCGCGCGCTGCGGCCCCTGCGTGGACCGGCCCTCCACCTCTGGCTGCGAGTCGCCGCGCGGCTGCTGCTGCTGCGGCTGCTGCTGCTCATCCTGCTCCTGCTGCTGCGGCTCACCCGCCCGCTGCTCGCCGTCCGCACCGCCCCCGTCCGCGGGCTGATCCGCCGCCGCCGCCGCGGCCGCCGCCGCCGCCGCAGCGGCCGCGGCCGCGCGCCCCGCCGCGGTCAGCGGCTGCCGCAGCGCGCGCGGCGGCGGGCCGCCGCCGGTGAACGGCGGCAGGCTGGGGCTGGAGATGGCGGGCGCGTGCGCGATCGCGCCGACCGCGACCTGCGCGGCCGCGCCGACGGACGACGAAAAAGAGTCCCTCACGTCCCCCGGCGCCGACCCGCACGGCGACGGCACGTGCAGCGACAGCTGCGCGTGGTGCGCCGCACGCGGCGACGGCGGGCCGGAGCTGCCGGGGCTGCCCGTCGCGCTGCCGCCGGTCAGCGAGCCCTGGCCGTGGCTGGGGTTGCGCGAGTGCGCGGCCTTTAGGTAGGCCCCCGCCACGGCGGCCGCGATCAGCCCGCCGCCGCCGCCGCCGGCCGCGCCCACCACGGCGCCGGCGACGGCGCCCTCCAGCCCAAGGCCGCGGCTGCTGCGGCGGCTCTGCGCGCGGCTGCCGCAGGAGAGACCCGCGGCGGGCGCACCCGCCGCCGCCGCCGCGCCGGCGTCGCACGGCGGCGGCGCGGCCGGCGCGGCCGGCGCCACGGCCCCGGCCGCCAGCCCCAGCGGCGACGGGAAGTTGGTCGCGCTCGGCCGGCCGCTGCTGGCGCCGCTCGCCGGGCCGCCCGGCTCGGCGCACGGCGGGCCCTGCCACGCGACCGGCGAGACGCTGGCGGGGCCGCTGCCGTCCCCGCTGCAGTCCCCGCGAGGCGGCGCCGCGTGCTCGGGCGTGCTCGCCTCCGCCATGGCTTCGTCGTCCCCGCTGCCGCTGCCGCCGCCGCTGCCGCTGCGGCGGCTGCCGCCCGCGCTCGACGCGCCGTCCCGGCTGCCGCCGCGCCGCCGCTCCGCGCCGCGCGCGCCGCCGCCCGCCTCGGCGCCCGCCGGCCCCGACGCGGCGACCGACGCCGTCGCGGCGCTGCCGCCGTCCTCCGCCGTGCCCGGCCCCGACGGCGCGTCCTGCGGCTGCTGCAGCGTGCGCGCCTGGCGCACGAAGCCAAAGTAGGACAGCCCAAAGTCCGTCAGCTTCACGTGACCATTGGCGTTGATGAGCATGTTGTCGGGCTTCAGGTCGCGGTGGATGATGCCCAGCGAGTGGCAGTACTCCAGGGCCAGCACGGTCTCCGCCAGGTAGGTGCGGGCCACGTCCTCCTGCAGGCAGCCCTGCATCTGCAGCAGGCTGCGGGCGCGGTGCGGTTGCGAGTGGGGGGAGGGGCGCGGTTTGAAGGGGGCGGGGGCGGGCCGAAAAGGAGGGCAGGCAGCGGTTTTGTGGAGGCGGGCCTAGTGCGCCCGCCGCAGCCGCAGCCGCAGCCGCAGCGGTGCCCGCATCAGGGACGCAGCCTCTGCCAGCGGCGGCCGCCGGGGCTCGCCGCGGGGAGCCACCGGACACGCCCGCCGGGCGGGCCCCGCCGCCAAGCTTGCAGGCCGTGCGCAGCCAGCTCAAACCCCGCGCGCCTCACCTTGCGCAGTCCCCTCCATTCAGGTACTCCATCACGAGGTAAAGGTTGTCGGGGGACTGGAAGCTGGGGGGGCACAAAGCGATTGCGGGGGGGGGGGGGGGGGCGGGGGGAAGGAGAAGAACGTCAGGGGGCTGGCAGCTGGTGAGGGGCACGGCGCGGTTGTGGCGGGCTGGGCGCCGGGGCAGCAGGGAAGAAGCAGGGGCGAGCAATGCAAGAGCGCCGAGGCGGCGCGCGCGCGCGCGCGCGGCTGGCGGCGAGCTTGGACTGGACACACCGCCGCCGGCCTGAGCCTCAGCAGTAAAAAACGGCGACTCAGCAGCCCCACAACCGCCCACCTGTAGTAGAAGCGCACGACAAAGGGGTTGTTGGCAATCGCCATGATGTTCTTCTCGTTGTTGATCGACTGCACCAGGTTCTTCTTGAGCACGTCCGCCTTGCGGATGACCTTGAGCGCGAAGCGGTCCCCCGTGCTCTTCTTCTCGGCCAGGTAGACGCGCCCGAACGCCCCCCGCGAGATGGGCTTGAGGATGTTGAAGTCGTCGATGGACATGGCGGGCGCGTTGCGGGGCGTGGCGCCGCCGCTGGGGCCGGACGAGCGCGCGCCGCTGCGGGGGACTGCGGGGTCGGGGTGTGTGGCAAGGGGCGAGGGAACGAGTCAGGGCTCCGGGCATCGGGCATGGGCTGCCCAGGCAGCGGCATGCAGCTTCGGCGCGCAGCGGGTGCCGGGGCCCAAGGGGGATTGGCTGCAAACCGTGCGGAGCAGGCCGGCGCGCGCGGCAAGGCGGAAAAGGGGAGGCGCGGGCGAAAAAAAAACTGCGCGGTGCGCGCGCGCGCCCGCACCCGGCAGCGGCTCCGACAGCCAGGTGAGCTTGTCGCCGACGAGCGTCTCCATGCGCAGGCCCAGCGTGAGGGTGACCTCCGTGTTGGTGGACACCATCGCGCTGGGCGTCATGGACCACACCTGGTAAAGGGAGCGGGGGGCAGGGGGCAGGGTGGGCAGGGCGGCGCTTGCTGTGTGCGTGCTGGGAGGGGTGAGGGCGCAGCGAGGGGTGCGCGCGCGCAGTGGCTTGGTGATGCAGTTTGCAGCGCGCTGCTGCACCATCCGGCCACTTGCCCCGTTTTTGGCAAAAGGGGCGCCGACAGGCCCGGGCTGCACATGGCGCCCCGCCCCAAAAGGCCTAAAGCAGGGAGGCAAAAAAGGCGGGGCAAGGGCCGCGCTCACGTCCGCCAGCAGCGTCTGCATCATGCCGTGCAGCTCCTCCACCACGCCCTGGCACCGCGCCGCCGGCACCTTGGTGCCGTCCGGCTGCAGCTGCGCCGCGCGCCGCCCCGCGCCGGTGATGCGCCCCAGGTCGGCGTGCAGGTGATCTGGGAACACGGCGTGCTCGATCTGGTCCTCGATCCAGTTGGCGAGGCGCGTGATCTGGGCGTCGGCGCTGGAGTCGCCCACGACCAGGTCCTGGTGGCAGATCTTGCACAGCTGCGGGGGCACGGGTTGTTTGTTTGGGGCGCGGGGGTTCGAGGCTCGAAAGGGGCGGCTGCGGGCGCGGGCGCACGGGGTTTTGGCCTGCGCAGTCGGCGACGGGGCGCCCCAGGAGACGCGTGCGGCCTCGGCGCAGCGCGGCGCGCCCCCGGCCTCACCCAGGTGTGCTCCTGCATCAGCACCGCCGGGAAGGAGGTGTCGCAGATGTGGCACCGCAGGATGAGCTTCGCGCCGCCGGGGCCGCCCACGGGCACCGACCCCGTCTCGCTGAAGCTGATGGCGCGGTGCCGCGCCAGCGCCGCCCACGGCCCGCCCGCGGGCGCGGGCCCCGGCGGCGCGGCGCCGCCGGGCGCGCCCCACCACAGCAGCTGCTCCGCCTCGGGGAAGGCGGCCGCGGAGGGGTACCAGCCGCCGACGGCGGCGGCCGCCAGGCTCGGGTGCAGCACCGTGCCGTAGCCGCCCTGCGCCGCCGCATAGTCCTCGAGCCCGCCGCTGAGGGTGTGGCGGTACTGCACGTGCGCGGGCGCGTGCAGCGCGCCGCCGCCGTGCGCGCCCGCGGCCGCCGCGAGGCCGGCGAGCAGGTGGCTCGGCAGGTGCTGGACCGGCGTCGCCGGCATGCGGGCCGCGGCGCCGGCGTCCGACATGCGGCCCCACCAGGGCTGCGCCATAGCGGCGGCGAGGCCCGGCGAGATCTGGCCCTGCTGATACTGCTGCTGAGGGTGCTGCTGCTGCTGCAGCTGCTGCATGTACTGCTGCTGCTGCTGCTGGTCCTGCAACTGCAGCAGCTGCTGCTGCTGCTGTTGAAGCTGCTGCTGCATGGGGACCGCCTGCATCGGGATAGCTTGCTGCTGCGGCTGCCCGATCTGCTCCTGAGCCAGCGCAGCGTCGCCGTACGCATAGCCGCCGTACGCATAGCCGCAGCCGCCGTACCCGCGGTGGGCCGAGCCCTCCGGCTGACCCTGCGCGCCGCCGCCGCCGCCAGACGCCGACGCCGCGCTCGCGCCGCCCGCGCTGCCCCACGTGCTCATGTGCGGCCGGCCGCCCCACGCCGGCGCGCCCCACGGCTGCGCCGCCGGTGCGTGCGCCGTCCCGGCCGCGGGTGGCTGAGAGAACGTGAGGTCGCTGGGGACAACGAGGGGCTCGCCCCCCGCGCCGGGCGGCGCCATCGACGGCGCCAGCTGCAGGCTCAGGCTTGGGCCCGCCGAGCCAAAGCTGTAGCTGCCCAGCCACGCCGACTGCAGGCCGCCGCCGACGCCGCCGCCCTCGCCGGCCTCCAGGCGCACGTTGCGCGGCGACACCGGCGAGGCCGCCCGCAGGTGCGCCGCGTTGGCGAGCGATGTGAACGGCGATGCCCCCCCCTCTTGGCCGGCGCCCAGCGCGCATGGCCCCGAAGGCAGCGTGAACAGCGGCGCGGACCATGGCGCGTCGTCCAGGCCGGGCCCCGGCGACGGCGCGTGCCAGTCCCTCGACGCCGCGGCGGCCGCGCGTGCGGCCGCGGCGGCCGCGAGCGCCTGCTTGGCCGCCGCGCGTATCGTGTATTCGCGCCGGTCCGTGTCCGAGGCGCAGCGGCGCGCCAGCTGGAAGCGGTCGACGGCGCGCGGCCGCCGCGCCGTCGGCACGGGGCCCCACGGCAGCGGGGTGCCGCCCGAAGCGGCCGCGCCGGCGGCGTCGGCCTGCGGGCGGCCCAGCCAGGCGGGCAGGAAGCTCCAGCGAGCGCTGCCGAGGCGGGAGCTGCGGCTGCGGCTGCGACGGCGGTCGTGCACCCTTGCAGCGACGGCCGCGATGCCGGGCCAGGGGTACGACTGCGCAGTGAGCAGCTCGTCGCCTGTCAGCAGCCCCGTGGCCGCCGCGAGCGACGCCAGCCCCGCGGCGGCGGGCGGGCTGCGCAGCGGCGCTGGCGACGAGTTGGCGCGGGCCATGAGGGAGAACGCGTCCCCTTGCGGCTGCGCCTGCAGCTGCCCCGGCGCGCCGCCGCGCCAGCCGCGTGCCGAGGCGGGGCCCACGCTGCCGCTGCCGCTCCCGCTGCTGCTGCGCCTCAGGCTGGACGGCGCCAGCGGGTGCGCGGGCGACTGCATGACAACAGGCGCCGAGAAGCGGCGCGTGCTGCGGCTGAAATTGTCAGCCGCAGCCCCTGGCGCCCCTGCGGCCTTGCGCGCCTGCGCCGCATCCTCGGCGCCTGAGCGCGCCCTCCAAGCGGCGAGCTCCGCGCGCAGCGAGGGGCTGGCAAGGAGCAGGCCGCCGGCGGGGCTGCCCGGGGAGGCAACGTGCGGCGGGGAAGGCAGCCCGGTGTTCGCAGGCGCGCCCAGCAGCTGCTGCCCCCGCTCTGACGGCAGCCTCAGCTCCAGCCGTGACAGCGCGGGAGCGTCGGCGGCTGCTGCGCCCCCATGCTCTAAGGGTGACGGCACCGCCTCGGGCACCGCGAGGCTCGGCTCGGTGCTGAGCGGCTCGGCCTCGGCGGGCCGCTCCTCTGACACCTTTGCTGGTGCTGCTGCTGTTGTGGCCGCCGCTGCCGCTGCCGCCGGTGCTGGGGGCGTCGGGCCTCGTGCCACCGCCGGGGCCGCGACTGCGTGCGCCGCTGCCTTACGGCCCAGACCTGCAAACGCTGTCTTCATGCGCTGCAGCAGCGACGACGGGGTGCTGCCTGCCGCCGAAGCCGCTTCGCTGATTGGCGGCGCTGGCAGCCGCTGCTGCTCCTGCTCCTGCTCCTGCTGCCGCTGCTCCTGCTGCCGCGGCTTGGAGCGCTGCTTGGGCCGCAGCAGCTGCCGCAGCTGCTGCCTGGGCTTGGCCCGCTGCTGCGTCCCCTCCGCCTCTGCCGCCGCCATGAGCTGGCCGGGGCGGCCCATTTTCCAGCCGCTGAACAGGCCGGGCCGCCGTTGGTGCTTTGCATGGGGCGTTGGGGGCCGCACTGGCGCCTTGCGCTGCTGGAGTCTCTGCTCTTCCTCCTCCTCCTCTTGCAAAAGCAGCAGCTGCTGCTGCTGCGCCCGCTGCTGCGCCTGCGCCCGCTGCCATTGCTGCTCCGCCTGCACCTGCGCCTCCTCCTGCTGCTGCTGCTGCTGCTGCGCCTGCTGCTGCTGCGCCTGCTGCTGCTGCTGCTGCTGCGCCTGTCGCTGCTTGAGCTCCCAGGCCTCCTGCTGGGTGGGCAGCTGCGCTGGCGGCAGCTGACGATGCTCTGGTTGCGCGAGCTGCGCTGGCGGCGCCTGCTGCTGTGGCGGCTGTAGCCGTGGTGGCTGCGGCTGTGGCTGCGGCGGTTGTGCGTGCCACGGCTGCGGCTGCTGCTTGGGCGGCAGTGGCTCCAGCCGCGGAACCGGTGCCGGCGCCAGCGGCGGCCGGGCAGGCCGCTCGTGGTTGCTGAGCGTGTGCGAGCTCACCAGCCCAGGCGGGCCCTCTGCCTTGCCGCCGCTGTCACGGCTCGAGCCGGCCCACAGATCGAGCGAGGCGTGCCGAGCGCGCGCCGGCGGCGCTGGCTCGCCCTCGTGTATTGTCTGCCCGGCTGTCGTGAACGCGTCGCGCCGCCTCCAGGCCGGCCCCATCGCGCCAAGCGTCTCGAAGCGGCTTGCCGCCGCCGCCGCAGCCGCGGCTGCCGATGCCGCGCCCGGCCGCAGCAGCGAAAACTCCCCAGAGCTGTGGGCAGACCGCTCCTGGCGCGCCTCGGGCTCCGCACCGGCCCGCCCAGGCTCCTGGCGCCTCGACCGCGCCGCGAGCGCGAGCGCGATGCCCTCCTCCGACACGTGCCCCCGCAGCCCCGCGCCGGACGAAGCGCTGAACCCGCCAGAGCCGCGGCGCAGGGCGTGCGCCATCAGCGCCGCCTCGCGCGGCGGCATTGTGTGGCTGCGCTCGCCCAGCAGCTGCAGGTCGTCGGTGGTGGCGGCCTTGCCCGCGCCCTTTTCCTGGCCAGACGGCAGCGCTGCGAGGCAAGAGGGGGTTTGGTGGGTGCAAGGCTCTGTCAGTGCAAGCCGGCACGCTGGACAGGGCGCCGTCACAGACCCCAAGAACCCTCCCCTCCAGCCCCGCCAGCAGATCATGCCCCACTCACAGGGATGCGACGGCATGCTCTTCCACCACACGCGCCCGCCCGCCCTGCCGCTGCCCTTGGCCGCGCCGGCCCGCCCCGCCGCGGCCGCGGCGGCGGCGGCACCGCCGCCGCCGCCGTCATCAGGCTTTGGCTCCTCGACGAGCAGGCGGTTGCAGCGCGCCATCATGAACAGCACGCGGCTGAACAGGCCCTTCAGGGCGCCTGGCGGGCAGGTGCGGCGGTGCTCGTCCAGCTGGTCCACGATGCCGGCCACACTGCGCTGGAACTCGGCGGCGTCGGCGCCCAGGCACGAGTTGACGACGGACATCAACCTGCGCGCGCGGGGGGCGGCGGCGCGCGCGCGCGCGCTCAAAACCCAGCCACGCGGGGCGCGGGAGCGGACGGCCGAGTTTCAAGGCGGTGCACGGCTGCATGCGAGCTCGCACCGCGGCGCCGCTGCATGCGCCGCGCCTGCTGCGCGTAAGACCCCGCCGCTGTCGCGCCCCACTCACATGGCTGCGCAATCGGCCTCCTTGCCCACGGCCTCCAGCGCGCTCGCCGCCGCGGCGGCGCCGTCGCCACCACCCTCGGCGGGCGGGCCGCCGCCGGGCCCCGCATTCGCCTGGCCTGCGGCCAGCAGCTCGTCGCGCCGCGCCTTGATCCGCTGCATCTGCAGGTGCACGTCATCCACAAACGGCGCCAGGTCCCGGTCGAGCTGCGGGCGCGCGGCAAACGGCGTGCACGCGGGCGCGTGAGCGGCCACGCGGCCGGTGGAGCGCAAGCCTGCGCCGTGGCCCCTCTACCCCGGCGGTGCTTTGCAAAGCAGCTGCCAAAGCGCGCGCGCCGCCGCCTGGCCCCGCGCACCTGGGCCTTTGCATTGGCAAAGGCTCGCGCCCAGCCCCTGCCGTGCACCCCAGGGGCATCCAGGTAGCCGTGTTTGGCGTCGGACGACTGGTTTGGTTGATTGGTTGGGGTGGTGCAGGCAAGGTCGGTGACTGCCGGTGGCCGTGCGTCAAAACAGGCGGCAGCTACAGCGGCTTTGCGGATTGCAAATGCAGCGGTGCGCGGACCCATTAGCGGCCGCTGCGGGGGCGGCGGTCGTGAGCGCCTGCGGCAGGCGTGGGGCGCTAGGGCCTCACCGTAGGCAGCTGCGCAGAGCCCACCACCTGGCCCGGCTTGCCCTCCACCATCTCCACCAGAGACCCCATTGCCTGCGTGCGGCGGCGGGCGATCGGCGCGAGCGGGGGGCGTTCAAACCCGCGCGCGCGCGCGCGCGCGGGCACGGCGGCGCGGCAGGTGCGCGCGCCCACGGCGCCCGCAGCCGCGCGGCCCGCGATCGCGCCGCCCCCGCCCCCCGCCGCGCTGTAGGGCATCTAGAGGATCCGCCCAGCCATACGGTCAGGCGGGGTGGCGCTAGGGCGCGGCGAACGCCGCGCACGGCCGCTTCCCGCGCTCATCACCCACCTCTGGCGGGGGGCTCGCGCCAGGCGTATGCGGCCGCATGGCTGCCGGCCCCTCAGTCCCGGGGCGGATTTGCCATGTTTCTTGGATCCATCACCAGTTCGGCGGCCCCGATCGGCGGGGGTCGCCCAGTCCTTGCGGTCGACCGCGCGGCAGGGAGCGCGGGCCCGCTGGAGTGCCGGTAATTCCTAAACAAAGCGGCCTGACAAGCTGCAGGGGGCCGTTCGAGGCCGGCGGCGCGGCCAGGGCGGGGCAGCTGCTGTCTGCCTGATGACGCGCCGCACGCAGCACGCCGCCGCGCTCGGGGCGTCGAAGACGCCGAAATGCAGGGCTTCGTGTGCAGCACCATGCACCATTGCAATCATTTCGCCTCTGTCAAGGGCGAAAGCCCCGGGGGTCAAAAAGTCAAAACCGTGCGGGAGGTTGGGGCACGTCGCGGCAGAGCGTCCATTGCCAGGCCGGTGGGGGCTGAGCTGATGGCCGTACGGTTTGGCGGGCGCTTCGGTCCTCGTGGAGTGCGCCAGTGGAGGAGGGCGGGGGTGGAGGCCGCGGCGTCGGCGCCGCATCGACCGGAGCGGCCGCCACATGGCCGGGCGGTGGTCTGGCGGTGGTGGGCGGCCGGGCGACGGGCGGTCTTGCTGGCCATCATGGCCCCATTCAGCGGGCACCATTGTCGCTATCGCAATACATTGGGCTAGCCGCGATTCGCGGATCCCCCTCACTTTCACCGCTCGTCCACGCTCGTCCACGGCTCGCTTGGCAGCGGCCAGCGGCAAAGGAAGATGCTCCGCGGCCTGTCACCTGCGACCTGCCGGCTGCTGCAGCTGCGCCGCGGCAGGGTGGGGGCACAGCGCCGCCGCCGCCATCCCCGCCGCCACCGCCGCCGCCGCCGCCGCCGCCGCTGCGTCTGCGTCTTCCGCTGCCTGCATGCACGATTGGGTCCTGCTCCTCTCCATAAACCGGCCTCTTCGCTCCCCCTGCAGGCCAGCGCGCTCGTCGCCGCGCATCGAGGCGCCAGCAGCAGCACATGCGCGGCCGGCCGCGCCGCCCGAACGCCGCTGCCAGCGCCCGCCGCGGCGGCGCCGGTGCTCCATGCTCCACCGCCTGCTGCGGCGCGCCTGGCACCGGCAGCTGCCGCCGCCACCGCAGCAGCCTCTGGCCCAGCCGCAGCCGCGCCCGGCGAGGCGCCGCAGCCGCCGCTGAGCTTTGAGGGGCGGCCGGGGCTGCGGGACGAGGAGGGGCGGCTGCTGCTCAAGAACCTGACTTTCGAGGAGCTGGAGGAGTGGTGCGAATCCATAGGTGCGCCGGCGGCTGCGCGGCTGCAAGACGAGGGCGGATGCAGCAGCCCGCCCGCGCGTCGCGTTTGGCTGCGCCGCCCCCACTCGCTGCTGCCGGCGCGGCCGCCGCGCTCCATGCAAATGGAGCCGCGCCAGTGCCCCAAAACATACCTGCCCCCCCCCCCGCAGGCGAGGGCCCCAGGCGCGCGGGCCAGGTGTGGCGCGCCATGTACGGCCACGGGCGCTACGCGCGCACCTGGGAAGACGGCGCACCCGGCGACGCGCTGTTCAGCCGCGCGTTCCAGCGCAAGGCGGAGGCGGGCGCCAGCCTGCACGGCGGCCTGACGCTGCAGCGGGTGTCCACGGCGCCGGACGGCACGCACAAGCTCGGTGCGCCCGCCCCCTCCTGCGCCGTGCCGTGCCGCGCCGGCCGCGTCTCCTCCCTGCTGCCTGCTGCCTGCGCCACCGCCCCTGCCTTCCGTTGCCGCGCTACACCGCCAATCGCCACCCACCACGCGCGCACGCGACGCCCGCCCGCCCTCCTCCCCGCCCCCAGTCTTTGCCCTGCACGGCGGCGGCGAGGGCGCCGCGACGGGCAGCGTTGAGACGGTGCTCATCCCGATGTACAACCGGGCCGGCACCCAGCCGCGGTACACGGCCTGCCTCTCCAGCCAAGTCGGGTGTGCGATGAACTGGTGGGCGCGCGCCTCGCCGCGCGTGGTTTGAACTGCGACACGCGTGTGCGTTTGGTCCAGGCACGCCTGGCCCTGCTTTGCCGCTCGCGCCTCGCTTCGCGCGCTGGCTTGACCGCTGGTTGACTGCGGGAGGGCCTGTCGGCGCCTCGCCTCTTCAACCAGCACCGGCACACCAGCCCCCCGCCCTCTCCTTTCTTCTCCGCCCTGCCCCCGCAGCGCGTTTTGCTACACCGGCCGCATGGGCTTGCTGGGCAACCTCAGCGCGGCGCAGGTGGTGGAGCAGGTGGTCGAGGCGCGCCGCTGGCTGGCCGCGCGGCAGCTCGAGGAGCGCGCCGCGGCGCGGGAGCGGGGCGCGGACGGCGGCGGCGGCGGCGACGACAGCGGCGGCGCGGAGGGCGGGGAGGGCGGCGAGGGGCGCGGGGAGCGGCGGCGGCGCGGCGATGCGCGCCCGCCGGCGCCGCCCAGGATCAATAACATCGTCTTTATGGTGGGCGCGCCGCAGCAGCTTCTGCCGGGTCGATCCGCCGGCCGTTTGGCAGCGAACAAACTCGCAAAACTGAATAAAAGGAAATTCAAATCGCCGGGTCGCGGGCCGGCCAGCAGTCAGCCCGCGTCGCTGCCCCGGACTGCCGCCGACCGCACGGCGCATCCACCCTCCCTGGCCGACCCCCGCACCCCCCCCGCCGCTGCCCGCGCCCCTTGCACCTCCTGCCCCGCCGCCTCCAGGGCATGGGCGAGCCGCTGCACAACACAGACGCGGTGCTGCCGGCCCTCGACATCCTCTGCAGCCCCACGGGCCTCGCCTTCTCGCGCAGCAAGGTCATCGTGTCCACGGTGCGGGGCGGCGGTCAAACGGGCCTGCTGGCATGTTTGACCCTGTCGGCTGCTGGCCTGCAGGGGCAGCGGTTTCTTGCTTTTGCACCCCGTGCGGCCGCTAGCCTCTGCGGCTTTTGCGGTGCACCCGAATCTCAGCCCCAAGCCCGTCCCGCTCCCAAAACCGATTAACCACGACCGACCCTCCCCTCGCGCCAAACCAAACCCCTCCAGGTGGGCCTCGTCCCCGAGCTCCGCCGCCTGCGCGCCAGCGGCAAGGCCAAGCTCGCCGTCTCCCTGCACGCCACCACCGACGAGGTGCGCTCCTGGATCGCGCCGGTCAACAGAAAGCACTCGCTGGGCGAGCTCATGGGCGCGCTCGCTGAGCTGTACCCCAAGCGGCTGGCGGCCACGCCCGGCCGCAGCGACGATTTCATAATCCTGGAGTACGTCATGCTCGAGGTACGCGTTTTTTTTTTGGGTGGGGGGGTGGGGGCACATGTTTGTGTGTGCGGGGGAACTCGGGGGGCCGTGGCGACCGGGCGGCGAACTCGGCTCGGCGGCGCGCGGCCAGCGGCAGCGCCCGCACGGCTGCCGAGGTGGGGGGCGGACCGCCCTGCGCGCGGGGCGAGCTCCGTGGGCTGCCCACCTGCCAGCCCCTCCCCCGGCACCAGCCGCGCGCCCCGACCGCGGCGCCTCCGCCCCAACCCCCCTCGCGCAGGGCGTGAACGACACCGACGACGACGCGCGGCGGCTGCTGGCGCTGACTGAGGACATTTACTGCATGGTGCGGGGCCTTGGGGGGGGGTCATCTTGGTGGGAATGGGCTTGACCTTGGGAGTCGGCTGGAGGGGGCACGTGGGCTTGGCTTCCCGCTTTGGGCGCTTTGAGCGCTTCCGGCGCCCAAAGCGCTCTGCTCCATTCACGGTTGAACATGGCCCCTCCCCGCCAAAACCCCCTCCCTCAAACTTGCCCCCAGATCAACCTGATCATCTTCAACGAGTTCCACGGTACCATATTCAAGGGCAGCGGCGGGGAGAGGGTGAGCTCGTTCAGGTCCATACTGATTCAAGGTGCGCGCGGGGTGTGGCGGTGGGGGTGCTCAGCCCAGGGGGAGCCTGCTGCGCTGCGCTCGCATGCGCTGCGCATGCGCGCGCCGCGCTCGCATGCGCTGCGCTGCGCTGCCCCGCATGCGCTGCGCTGCGCTGCCCCGCATGCGTCCTGCGGGGCCTGTGGAGCGCGGGGCGCACGCCGCCAAGGAACAGGAATCGACTCGAACGCCCTGCGCATCACTCGCCTTCAACCCCGCAATCCGCCCGCCCGCGCCGCAGGGGGCCGCGTCTGCACGGTGCGCGCCTCGAAGGGCGCCCCCGAGGCGGCGGCGTGCGGCATGCTCGGGGACGGCCCCGCGGCCAACCCACGGGGCGGCGCGCCGCTGCTCAAGCCGCCGCCGCGGCTGCGGGACGCGTTTGGCGAGGCCGTCGAGCGCGCGCGCGCCTCGATGATGCAGCCGGCAGACCAGGCGGCGCGGCAGCAGGCGGCCAGCAGCAGCCCCGCCGGCGTGTAAGCTTGACGACCCTTCACAGGGGCTTCAGCTTGTGCAACCGGGGGGTCAGCAGCTCAGCCGATCGCGGTGGCTGCGGCAGCCAAGGGCAGCAGCTGCCTCGACCGCCGAGTGGCGCGCGCCGCCCTCCTCACCCTTGATCGGTCTGGCTGTCCCATCTACGTTAGCTGTCGTAGTCTCCCCCTCCTAGTAGTCGTGCTAGCCTACGGTTCGCGCCCCGCGAGGGCGCCCGCGATCCCATCATGTCGAGCGACTACCGCACCAACCAGGAGAGGATCGACTCGATGACCATGGAGATCAAGGTGGGTGGGGGGCGGGACCGGACGGCAGCCGGGGCCGGCGTGTTCTGGGCGCGGGGGTGGGAAACACCCCGCGCGGCGCGCGTCTCCAGCTCCCCACGGGCCAGCAGGGCCCGCGTTTGAGCCGCCAAATGGCCGTCAGCCGGGCCTGCATGGGCTGGGGCCTCGCGGCGCGGCGTGGAGGCCTCGTCCAGCGCGCCCCCCCGCCGCCCAGCTCAGCTGAGCTGCAGCGCACCCTCCCGGGACGTGCCCCTTCGCCCCGCAGGCCCAGGTCGTCGGCAGCGGTTACATCGCCCTGCCGCCGCAGAAGCGCTACGAGAGGCCGTTGGTCATGCAGCCGCCCACGATCGCGGTGAGCGAGCCGCGCCTCGCCCCCGGCCGCCGCCGCGCGCGCGCCGCGTGCGCGAGATCACGCCGGGGCAGGCTGCATGCGGCACCCGCTGCCGCATGGCCCATTGGCGACGCCGACCCCCCATTTGCAACGGCATGCGGCGCATGCGCCACGCCAGCACCGGCCGCCCCGCCCTGGGCCCCGCACCCCTTGCCCCGCGGCCAACCGCCCCAACCCACCCCCAGCACCGCTGACCCACCCCACCCCACCCCCCAAACCAAACAACCCCAGCACCTGGAGCACCCCGAGGAGTACACCAACTACCGCCCCGGCACCACCGCGCCGCCCCCCGCGGCCGCGCGCGGCGGCTACCAGGGCCGCCCTCACCCGCAGCAGCAGCCAAACGGCGCCCACCACCACTCCTACCCCCAGCAGCAGCACCCCGGCGGGCACAAGCCGCCCGGCCCCCAGGGCGCGTACCAGGGCCCCCCCCACATCGGCCACCTCCCCCACCACGGCGCACCCCACGGCGCGCACCGCGGCGGCCACCACGGACCGATGGCGGCGCAGCACGGGGGCGGGCCGGGGCGCGGGGCGCCGCAGCACGGGGGCGGGCCGGGACGCGGGGCGACGCAGCACGGTGGCGGGCCGGGCCGCGGAGCGCCGCCGCACGGGGGCGGGCCGGGGCGCGGGGCGCCGGGGCGCGGGGCGCCGGGGCGCGGGGGCGGGCCGGGGCGCGGGCCGCCGCCGCAGGCGGGCGGCGCGCGGCCCCAGCAGCCTGTGCAGCAGCTGACGCAGCGCATGGCCGCTGCCAGCATCAACGGCCACGCCCCCGCGCCCGCTGCGGCGCCCCGCGGCCCCGCGGCCGCGGCACCGCGCGGTCCCGCGCCCGCTGCGCCGGCGCCCGCACGCGCCGCACCGGCCCCGGCCCCGGCCCCCGCTCCGGCGCCCGCGCCCGTGGCGGCGCCGCCGCCGCCGGCGCCCGTCTCCAGCGTCGGCGACGGCGACGAGGGCGGCATGTCCAAGAGCCAGAAGAAGCGGATGCGCAAGGCCAAGCGCGACGGCAAGGCCTAAGCCCTGGCAACGCGCAGAAGCAACGACCCCCGCGCGGCCGCACGGCACGAGGCCGCAGCAAGAGCAGCAGCGGCAGCCGCGCCGCGCCCCATGGGGGTCGCACTCAAGAACGCCGCGCGCGCCGGCGGTGGGGCGCTTTGGTCCCACGGCCGGCGCCGCAGGCGCAAAGCCGCACAGCGCAAGATGACCCACTGAATGGGGGAGCGGCGAGCAACGCAATGAGATGGGCGGGAAGCATATGGGCAACGCGCAGCGCGGGGCGCGGGGCCGGGGCCAGCAGCAGCGCAATCGAGGCCGCGCAGCACTGCCCCCCTTTTTCTATTGCGGCGAGCGGGCGCGGGGCGGCGGGGCGGGAGCTTGCCAGCCTCCACGCGTCCTGCGAACGCGCGCCGCGGCAGCGAGATGCACTGTCCACCAAACCCTGCACTGTCGGCCCTGGCGCGGTGGGCGGCCGGCTATCATCACGTTCTGTAACTGGACGTGTCGGCGAGTTTTCTTGTTACAAAGCGTGTGGAGCGGGCACACCGGGATTGGCGGGGCTCGCAGGCTGCCTGGCCGCCAGCGGGAGCGGCAGTGGGGTGGGCAGGCGCCCCGGCCGCGCGCGGGCGGCTCCGGAGGCCCCGCGCCGCCGCCCAGGGCGCCCGCGGGGGCGCCGCGCCGGGCGTGGCGCCCGCGGCGCGTGCGTGCGCTTGTGCGCGTCAGAAGATGGGCTCCAGCGCCTCTATGGTGATGATCGAGTTGCCCCGGATCACGACCATTCCGATCTCCTGCTTGGCCTTGGTGTCCACGGTGTTGTCGAGCACCAAGTTCATGAACTGGTCAAAGCCGCGGAGGGTGCCGGTCACGTGGCGGTTGGCGTTGAGGGCGACTGCGGCGGCGGGAGGTTTGGAGGGGGGTTGCGGGGGTTGACGGGCGAGGGGGAGAGGCTTGCCGAGCGCGCTGCCGTACGCAGCGCGGCGCGCGGCGCTGCTGCTCTGAACCGCAGCGGGCCCCATGTGCGCCTCCTCGCCGCCGCGGCTCGCCCTGCCCCCTCCCGTCGCAGCGCAGCACACAGCGCGCTGCCTGTGCAGCCGCGAACCGCTGCGAGCTCGTGCCCCCCAAGCGGAGCAGCGCGCGCCGCTGCCGCTGCCGCTGCCGCCGCGGCGCCGCACTCACTGCTGAGCTTCTTGTCCATGAATTTCCGCAGCTCCGGGGGCTGCACCTTCGTCATGGCTGCTGCTGCCGCCGCCGAAGCGGTCCCCTAGGCGCTGGCTGGCGAGCTGGGGCGCCCGCGCGCGCTGGGGACGGCCGCGCTGCGATCTGGCGCTGGCCCAATGCAGCTGCCCGGCTGCCCGCGGTTTCAATACGGTTTATTGACGTGTCTCGTCACGACTGGCGGGCGGCTGGACGCGCGGCCCTCGCACAGCCAGATCACTGCTGCGTGTTGGCAAGGCTGCCTCTGCTTGTGTGTATCGAAGCAATTAAACGATGCGGAATCGTTTGTGGGGCCAACAGGCGGCCCACTGGCCGCTTTCTGGGCGCGGTGCAGGGGCAGCTGCCCCCTTCGGGCGGCGGGTCAATCCCACACGCTCCAATTGCGCGCCTCATTGCTTTTGCGCGATCGAAATCCCTGTTGCAGCCCCACTAGCCCACTAGCCCGACCCCCGCCACAGGCACAGCCCACTTGGCGCGCGGCCCGGGAGCAGCCCGAACCATGGCAGCGGCGATGCAGGCTGCGGGAGCACGCACAGCGGCCGCGGCGGGCCGGCCAATGGGGGCCGCTGCGCCCTTTGCCGTGGCGCGCCGCCCCGCGCGCCCGGTCCGTGTGGTGGTGGTGCGCGCAGTCGACGGTGCGCGGCGCGGCGCTGCCGGGGGCTGCGGCTGCGCAGGCTGGGAGCCGCCGGCTGGGCATGCCCAGCGGCCACAGCCCAGGGCATCGCAATTGGGCGGCCTCCACGCATGGCATGCGCCGCTGTCGCAATCCCGCACCTCGCTACGAGTTGCGCATGCTTCGTGTGCGAATTGCCCCCCCCGTCTCGACGCTCACCCCCTTCTCGCCCTCCACCCACCCGCTTTACTCACAATGACAGAGGACGCCGAGCTCGAGGCCCGCCTGGCCAAGCTCAAGGCGGCAAAGGGGGAGACCACAGACGCGGAGAAGCGGCAGGCGCGCGCCGCGCGGCTGCCGGGCGGCGTCAGCAAGCCGGCAGGTGCGGCCCCAGGGGAGCAGAGGGCGGCACGCGGGCGCGCGCACGCGCCGAGGCGGCGCGCGCCCCGCTGGCCCGAACAACCCCCACGCCCGGCGCCCTGTGGAAGCATTCTACCAAACAGGCACAACCCCGCAACCGCAACCCTGCAACCGCAACTCCCTACCCCCCAACCCCCCCCCCCCCCCCCCCCCCCCCCCCCCCCCCCCCCCCCCCCCCCCCCCCCCCCCCCCCCCCCCCCCCCCCCCCCGCACCCCTCCCCCCCCTCTGCAGCCCCCGCCAAGCCTCAGTACGACTTTAGCGGCGAGACCCTCCACTGGGAGGGCGCCCCCGCCAACGGCGACCTGCTGCTCAACATCGCGCTGGGCGCCACGCTGGTGTGGCTGCCGCTGACGTTTGGCGCCATCGGGCGGCGCGTGTTCCTCAAGTACAGGTTCACGGACAAGCGCATCAGCGTGTCGGACACCTTCCCCACATACGGTGCGGATCCCAGATCATTCGGTTGGGTTGGGCCCATGAAAAGCCTCGGCTAATACCCACTGCCCGCGCGTACAGGGGGCGCCGTGGCGGCCTCCTTCCCCCCTGCCCCGCACGCATTCCGGCCGCCAGCGGCGAGCGTTTTTCGGCACCGCGCGCGGATCCGAGAGCTGCCGGATCCAAAACCGAACGCGCACGCGCACAGCCACGCGCGTCCACATCACGGAGCCCCTCTTATAACGCCTACCCCACCCCCCACCCCACAGGCAAGAGTGCGGACGTGCCCTACCAGGAGGTGCTGGAGGTCCGCACAGTGCCCCGCGGACTGGGCGCGTGGGGAGACATGGTGCGCGCCCGCCTCCGCGGCCGCCGGAATGGGGCTGGCTTTGGGCTGGCTTTTCTTTGGGGGCCGTGGCGGCGCGCCCCACCCCACCGCGCGCGGGCGGGCGCAGGCGGCATGCATGCATGCGCATGCGCAATCGCCTCTTTACCTTCCTTGACTCGAGCCCCGTCCCCGAGTTTGACTCCCCTTCCACACACGCCCCTTGCCCCCGAGTTCGACTCACGCACACGCCCACGCCCCCCCAAACGCACCCCCAAACCCGCCCCCAGGTGATCGTGCTGCGCAACGGCGACAAGGTGGAGATCCGCTCCCTCGAAAAGTTCCAGGAGCTCAAGGAGTACATACTGCAGCGCCGCGACGCGCTGACGGGGCGCGCCGCCGGCGCCGCCGCCGCCGCCGGCGGGGGGCGGCCGTCCGTGATGGACCTGGACGCCGACGACGCGGCGGTGGGGCTGGGGGGCGGCGCCAAGAAGGGCAAGGGCTTCAGCTCGTGAGCGCCGCGCGGCCGCGCCTGCGCCCTCTGGCCTTTGGCCGGGCGGGGGAGGTTCCGCCCGGCCTTTCCCGGGCGCGATCGAACCGCGCGCGGGGCGCCGGCGCCGCCGCCCGCCGCTCGCTCTGTTTTTCCCTCCTCGGGCGGGCGCTTTGCAGGGGCGCCGTTTTTGGGGGCTGGCGGCGCGTTTTTAGGCCCCGCGGGCCCGTCTTTCCTTTCTGGTTATTACATAGTCTGCGCAGCCAGGTCAGTTCTGAGCCTCGAAGAGCCCTCGATGATGCGCGCGCTGTGCCACGCGCCGCTTACGTGTAAACAACCGAGCAGACTGGCGTGGTTGGGGACCCGCAGAAGCAGGTCCCTGGGAGGCGTTGCCGCGGCCGCCGCGCCGCTTTGCACCCCAAGCGCAGCCGCGGCCGGCTGGGCGGTTGCTCACGCCTCCGCCTCAGCCGCATCCGCAGCCTCAGCCTCAGCCGCCTCCGCCTCAGCCTCCGCCTCAGCCGCTGTTTGGCTCACGCCTCCTGCGCCACCCACAGCCCCTCGAACAGCTCGTCCCATATCGCCGCCTGCGCACTGCCGTAACCCGCCGCGCGGCGCCGAAAGTCGCGCAGCGCGCGCCGCTCGGCCGGCGCCCAGTCGCCCCCGCCGGGCGCCTTGGCGGTGAGGATGATGTCGGCGAGGTAGTGCAGCCAGAGGGTGTTGGTGGCGGGGAAGGGCGCGGCCCACTCGCCGCGGGTGAGCTTCAGCATGCGGCGGTAGGTGTCGGCCTGGCGGTGGAGGGGGGGGCGGCGTTGGTATCGGTGCTTGCCGGGCACCGTGGGCCAGCGGCCGCGGTGAAGCTGCAGCACAGGCCGGAAGCTGCTCAGTGCTGGTGCGCACAGCAGCCGGTGCCGCACACAGCAGCCAGTGCCGCTGCCGCGCCACGGCGGCCGGTGCCGCACAGCCGCGCGCAGCGCGCACCTGGCAGTTACCCTTAGGCCCCTGGAAGAGCTCGGGGTCTGCCGAGAGGTCGCAGAACGCGACGTCGCCGGCGGGCGTCTGCAGGCGGCTGGCCGTGAAGTCGATCAGCGTGGCCAGCACACCCTGCGCACGGGGTTTGTGTTTTTTGGGGGGCGAGGATGTTTTTGAAAGGAATACAGGGGTGGGCGCCCGGCGCAGGCGCTGGGAGCCGCTCTGCAGGCGTTGACGCCAGCGCTGGAGGGCTCAAACGCGCTTGTCAGTCCAAGCCCGGCCAGGGCGGGTCAAACGCGCGCGGCGATGACGCAGGTGGGGGAGCTTTGGCAGGCCTGGGGGGTTGGGGGGCCTGCTTTCGCATCCCCCCCCCCCCCCCCCCGCCCGCCCCCCACCTGCGTCTGCACGCTGATGTCCATGCCCCGCAGCCTGAACGCCGTCGTGAGGCTCGGCGCGGCGCGCAGCAGCACGTTGCCCCAGTGGAGGTCCCTGTGCTCGAAGCCCAGCGCCTCCTCGCCCACGGCAAGCGCAAGCGCAGCCTGCAGCAGCACGCTGCGGGCCTGGTGGAAGCCGGAGAGGCGGTAGGCCTCCAGGTCGCGGCCGGCCTCCTCCATGGCCAGCACGCAGAAGGCCTGGTCCGGCTCCAGGCCCTCGACGGGGTCGTTCTCTTTGGGGCGAAAGCGGGTGTTTGTTTGTGCGGGTTTTGTTGGGGGGTTTGTGTGTTTGTGTGTGTGGAGGTAGGGTTTTTGGGGGGTCTGTTGGGGGTCTGCTGGGGGCTTGTTGGGGCTTGTTGGGACTTGTCGGGGGCGGTTGGGTTACAACCCGGGGCCTTCCGCTGTTGACTGCGTGAACCGGGCTGCGCCCGCCGCGCCATCAAGCGGCGGCAGCAGTGCCGCACACGCGCTCGCGCAGGCACCCCAGCCCCGCATACTCCACCCCCGCCGGCCCCGCGCACCCGAGCCGTGCGCCTTGTCCCACGCCTTCCAGGCCTTGACCAGCAGCTTGGGGTACCTCCCGCGGCACACGCCCACACGGCAGGTGCGCACGTAGGCGGAGGTCGCGCTCAGCAGCCGCTCGCCTTTGGGCAGGGGGGAGCGGGTTTCGAGGGGAGGGGTGTGTGCCGCGCTGAGTGCACGCACGGGACGCGGGGCGCGCCACCTGCGGCGCGCCTCGATCGCCCCTGCCCCAAGCCACGCCTGCCACGCCTTGCCTTGGGCCTGCAGAATGGGTGAGGTCTGAGCCCCAGCACCATGCGTGACGGTCCCAGCCCTTCCCTCCACGCCTGCCCTCCCCTCCTCCCCTCCGCCTTCCCTCCCCTCCCTGCCCCCCCCCCCCAAAAACCCGCGCACCGTCTGCGCCCGTGTCCGCGCGCAGCGACGACAGCGCCAGCGCGATGGCCGCCTCCGCCATGAGATCCCCCGCGCCCTTTTGGGGCGCGCCGTTGACCTCCGCCGCGCCCTCCATCGGGATGATCTTGACCACGATCGAGGGGGGTGCCTCCTCGGATTCCGGGAGGGCGTCCAGGTAGGCGCGGGAGGGGGGGGCGCGGAAGACCTCGCCGTACGTGCCCTCCCCGAGCTTGGTGACCTTTTGTGGGGGGGGGGGGTCATTTTGGGGGGTGGGGTGTCTTGGGGGGGGAGACAAGCAGGTAGGCGGGCGAGGCGCACTGGCGGCGAGCTCGGCGTGGCGCAGCGCACGCCGTCGCGGGCACCGGGCGAGCGCAGCGGGACGCCGGCCGGATCGGAAGGGCTGGGAGCAAAATGGTGCGAACAGCTTCAGCCCCCCCATGCCCCCAAACGCACCCTCTTTAGGTCCAGCAGGTCCCCCAGAAGCTGCTCCATGCCCGGCACCGACCCCGCATCCGTGCCCTGCCCGCACACGGACAGAAGCTGCTGCAGCGGCGTGAGCGCGCCGGCCGCGGCCGCCGCCTCGGCCCCTTCCTCCTCCTCCGCCTGCTCCTCCCCTGCCTCTGCCTCTGCCTCTGCCGCCGCGGTGGCGCCTTCAAAGGCTGCCTCGTCCTCCTCCTCTTCAACCTCCTCCTCCTCAACCCCCTCCTCCACATCCGCCGCCTCCCCGTCTGCCCCCTCGCCTTCCTCCACCCGCAGCTGGCTGTCCAGCTGCCCGGCCAGCTTCTCAGCGGCGTCCGCCGCCGCCGCCGCCTCCTCGCCCTCCTCGTCCTCCTCCACCACCGCGCCCGGCAGCCGGCCGGCCACCGCCAGCGACTGCTTCGGCGCCGCCGCGGAGCGCCGCGCGCCCGGCGCGGGCGCGAGCGAGTCGCGGGCCGACGAGCGGCGCGCCGCCGCCGCCGCCGCGAGCGAGCCGGAGCGGCGGCCGGCGAGCGGGCCGGCCGGCAGGAGCGAGGAGCGGCGCGCGTCGGCGGCGGGGAAGGAGGGGCGGCCGCTCACGCGCGGCGCAGCAGAGGCAGCCGAGCCCCGCGGGGGCTGCGCCAGCGGCGGCAGCAGCGACAGGCTGCTCAGCCGCTGCCGCGCGCGCAGCTGCGCGGCGCCCGAGGCGGGCGTGCCGGCCGCAGCCGCGGGCCCCGCGTCGGGCCGCAGCGCGCCGGCCGGCAGCAGCGTCTGCCGCCGCAGCAGGCCGTGCGCCATGCTGCTGCGGCGCCCGTCGGCCGCCGACGCGCGCGGCGCGGAGGCGCCGGCGCGCGTCCAGGGCGCGAGCGGCGTGCCCGCCGCGCTGCTGCTGGGCGTCTCACTCCCCGAGCTCGCCGGCGTCGACGCCGCCAGGTCGGAGCCGGGAGTCGACGCGAGCAGCGACGCGCCGCGGCGCGAGGCGGAGCGCGTGCGCCCCGCGGGCGCGGCGCCGGGCGCCGCGGCGGCGGCGCCGCCGCCGCGCTCGGGCGTGGCGGCCAGCAGGTCCCCGCCGCCGGCCGGCCAGGCCGCCGGCGAGGCGCCGCCGGGCGCCAGCGGCAGCGGCGTCGCGGCCGTCGGGGCGGCGGCAGCGGCGCGCGGCTGAGAGGCCGCGGGGGGCGCGGCGTAGGGCGTGGCTGCCTCCTCATCCTCTTCTATCAGCTCGAATGCGTCCACCTTTTTTGGTGGGGGGTGCGGTTTGCTGGCAGTCAGGATGGGGGCATGGGGGCTTTGCCGGTTCAAAGCCTGGGGCTTGGCCGCCTCGGCAGCTGGCGGCCAGCCGCAGGTGCACTCCCAGGTACGGGGCGCGTTGCCGCAGCATCAATCATGGGGTGGGATTGGCACACCAGCAAGCAGTGGGCCGGCGCACCTCTGCAAAGTGTGCCGCCATCTGCGCAAGGTATTCCTCGAGCGCCGCCCTCTTGGCGCGCGACATGCCCCGCCCCCGCCACCGCTGCACCACGCGCGTTCCCGGCGCCTCCTCGCGCCACGCCGCGCCGCCGGGCAGCGCCGCGCCGGGCAGCAGGGAGCTGCGGCCGGCGGCGCGGCGGGGCGGGCGCCACGCGTGCGCGGCGGCGGCGCCGGCGGCGTCGTCGCCGTCGCCATCCCGGGGCCCGGGGGTCCAGCCGGCCCCCGTGCTGTCAGATGCAATAGAGGAGGGCGTGTCCAGCGGCGTCGCCTCGCTCGCGGGCGTGGCGGCTGCCGCGGAGGCGCGCGACGCCGACGGCGCCGGCGTCGCGGCGGCCGGCGGCGGCGCGGGCGCGGTCGAGCTCTGCGGTTGGGCGGGCGTGGGGCGGTGTCGGGGCTGCTGCTGGCGGCCTTGCGCAGAGGGCTTGCTCCTGCCGCGTCTTCATGCGCGCGAGTGCTGAGCGGGGCCGCCAAGGGGCCGCCAAGCACCGCACCTTGCTTGCGCCCGGCTGCCGTCTCTGGAAGGTCTTGATGGGCGCCGCGCCCTGCTGCTGCTGCTCCGAGGCAGCTTCTGCTTCGCCCCTTGGGGCGTTGGCCACGTCTCTCAGCACCATCGTGGCCGCGTGCAGCTGCGGTGCTCCTACTGCAGGTTTGAACGCGCGCCCCGCGCCTGCAGCAGCGGCGCGCGCGCGCGCTCACAACGGGCGGGACGGCGCTGCCAGCCCGCTCCGCGCGCAGCACCGCAGAGTGCCGAAGGCCAAGCGCCTGGGCGATGCCTATGCAACCATGCCTTTGCACGGGGCGATGGGTTCGGGAAGCCTCGGGCCGCGGTCTGTTCCCAGCGAGCACTTGAATCGAGAAGCCGCGCGGGGTTGGTTGTGGACAGCATAAGTTGCGTTATCGTTACAACCAAACCCCGTCGCATCGCAGGCGGCGCTGGGAAGCTGCCCGGCGGGCGGGCGCCGCCACGCTGCGCGCGCTGCGCCGCCTCTGCACGGCGACCTGGTGATGATGAGTGGCGACCGCTCGCCCTGGTCAATCCTGTGTGCGCCGAAGCCATCCCCGCTGAGCTTGCTGCACGCACGATGGAGGCGCGGCTCGGTCGCAAGCGCGGCAGGGCCGACGACCGTGCGCAGACCGCTGGGCCGCCGCGGCGCCGCCGACGGCGGGCACAACCCAGCCGGCGCTTGCCCAGCGTGCACATATGTGGGAACTCATGCGCCCTTCTGCCGTGAATTGATACGGCCAGCGCTGAGAGAGTCCCCCAGCACCACCACACAGGACGCCCTGCAGCGCGGGCTCTGGGGCGCGCCCATTGGCGTGATGTCCGGTCTTTCCGCCAGTATGATGAATGCACGCTGCAGCGCGGGGCGGAACGCCGCTGCAGCGCGCTCCTGGCAGCCTGCCCGAGGTGATTGGCGCCGCGGGGAGGGCTCAGCTCCGCTCGCCGGTCGGGAATGGGCGTGCGCATTGGTGCGATTGTCCTGGCCCTTCCAGGCGGCGGGGCCCCGCAGCCCGCCACCGCCCCCGCCGCCGCCGCCGGCCCGCCGCCCACCGCCCGCCGCCCGCCGCCCGCCGCCGCCGCCGCCTTTCCCCCCGTCAGGCCCGTGCCTACGCGGCGTGCACCGCCCCGGCACGCGCCCCGGCTGCCGCGTCGCGACGCTCGCCGTGCCGGACGCGCCGCCGGGCGACGACGCGCGCGGCGACGGCCAGGGCGCCGCCGCCGCCGCCGCCGCAGAGGGCGCGGCCGTGGCGCAGCCCGGTTGGGACATGGAGATGCTGCTGCTCAACAGCTCCGGCCCTGTAACCCTCGCAGACCTGCAGCGCGCCGCCGAACAGGCGCGGCGGCAGGCCGCGGCCGCGGCCGCGGGGGCGGCGGCGCCGGACGCCGGGGCGCCGCCGCCGTCGCCGCCGCAGCAGCAGCAGCAGCAGCAGCAGCAGCAGCAGCAGCCCGCTGCGGCGGCGCGCGGCGCGCTGCTGCACACCCCCAGCGATCCGCCGTCGACGTCCTACCCAGCGGCCAGCAGCAGCGGCAGCGGCAGCGGCAGCGGCAGCGAGGGCAGCGGCAAGGGTAGCGGCGGCCGCACCGCTGCCGCGCGCGGCGGTCATGCCACTGCCGCTCAGAGGCGGCTCGCCGAGCTGTTTCCCGCGCCCACCCTGCCGGCGGCGGGGCCGGAGGAGCAGCAGCAGCAGACGGAAGAGGCGGCGGCAGTTGGCCACGGCAGCGGCGCCCGCCCGCTTGCATATGCTGCAGCCGACGACGGCGCCGGAGCGGTTTCGGCGGTGGAGGGCCCATCCCGCGGGGTGCCGGGGGGCTCGCGTTTCGGGGGGCGCACCCCAGAGGCGCCCTCTGACGACGAGGGGCAGGCGGCCGGCCGGCCGGAGGGCGGCTACCTGGGGCCCCCCGCGCCGCTGCCCCGCGGCCTGCGCCCCGACGCCGGAGAGCGCAGCGGCGGCCGCGGCCGCGGCGGCGGCGGCGCCGCCCCCGCCGCCGCGCCGCGCGGCACCCTGCAGGCGCGGCGCGCGGCCGCGGAGGGCGCTTTCTCGCGCGCCCCGAGGCGGCTCGTGAGGGCCGCGCCGGGGCTCGTGCTCTCTCTGCCTACCGGCGGCGCGGCCGGCGCGGCCGGGGCTTGGCCGCCCGCCGACGATGGCGAGGGGGGCCTGGAGGGGCTGGAGGCAGGGGAGGCAGCTGCCGCCGGCATGGAGGCGCTGGCGGGGGCTGCCGGCGGCGGGGATGGCGGCTTTGGGGGCGCGGACGGACTTTGGGAGGAGGAGGAGGGTGTGGAAGAAGAGGAGGAGGGGGAGGAGGCGCTGCTCGCCGCTGAGGCCGAGGCGCTCCTGCAGCAGCAGCAGCAGCAGCAGCAGCAGCAGCAGCAGCAGCCCGGCGACGCAGCCGGCGCCGCGCGCGAGGAGGAGTCGGCCCCCGCCGCCGCCGCCGCCGCCGCGCCGGCCGCCGCCGCCGCCGCCGGCCCGGGCGGCAACGACGACGGGGACGATGCGGCCGAGCAGCGCCTCTTCGCGAAGCGCATCAAGTTCCCCCCAAAGGGCCAGGAGGAGGACGCGGCGCGGCTGCGGGAGCTCGCGCTGCTCAGCCGCTGGAGCCAGCACGCCGTGTCCGCGCGCCAGATCTGGCACGCCGCCGGCAGCAACCCGATGGATGTCGAGCTGCTGGACGCGCAGTGCATAACGCACATCAACCTCGCGCTCACGCGGCTGGGGCAGTGGCGGATGGTCAACGCGGTGCGGCGGCTCGTGAGGTGAGGGGGGGCGCGCGCCGGGGAGAGGGGCGGGGGGGGTTGCGCCGCTGCCGGCGGGCGCGCTGCTTGAACCGTGCCGTGCACGCGCACTTGCGGCGGCGCCGCTGCTCGAAACCCCCCTTTGCGCCGCGGCCTCCGAAGCGCCCCTTTTGCCCTCCACCCGACACACGCCCCGCCCTGCGACCCACAACTGGCCCCACCCGAAACCCCCCACCCCCAACCCCCCAAACCCCCCAAAAAACAACAAAGGTACGCCCTCGCGCGGCAGGACCGGAACGAGCACACCTTTGCCTCCGTCTTCACCTCGCTGGCCCAGGTCGGCCGCAGCGCCGAGGCGGTGGCGGCGTGGGAGGGGCTCGTGCGGGGCGGCGTGGACGTCGGGCCCGTCGGGGCGAGTGCCATCATCAAGGCCTGCGCGCTCGCGAGGGACGTGGGCAGCGGGCTGAGGGTGTTTGAGCAGATGCTGCGCAAGCGGGTGACCATCAACCGCTACACGTACAACGCGGTGAGGGGGCCTTGCTGCTTCAGGGGGGGCCGGGGGCGGGTGGGTAGGCTTGCCGGGGACGCTCGCAACTCTTTCACCCTGCCCCCCACCTTGCACACGCGCAATCAGCGCTCGAAACCAAACAACGCGCACTCGCCCCTGCCAACGCGCCCCCCCTGCCAACGCGCGCCCCCTTCAACACACCCCCCCCCCCCCGCCGGTCCAGGTGATGCACCTTTGCGCCGTGACCGCGCGCGCCGACGACGCCCTGGCTGTGTACAACCTGATGCGCCTCGAGACCGACCCCCACAACCTGCCCGACGTTTACACCTACGCCGCGCTGGTGCGGAGCGTGGTGCTGACGGGGCGCTACGAGATGGCGGCGTCGGTGAGGGGGGGCCTTTGTTTGGGCCGGGGGGGAGGGGGGGGGGAAGGGAGGGGAGGGGTGCCGGTTGGGGGAGGGGGGGAGGTCCCAAAGTCTTAACCCAATCCCGCCAACCCAATCCCCAAATTTCAAGCCAAACCTCAACCTCAACCTCATTTTAACCCCCAAACCCAAACCCAAACCCAAACCCAAACCCAAACCCAAACCCAAACCCAAACCCAAACCCAAACCCAAACCCAAACCCAAACCCAAACCCAAACCCAAACCCAAACCCAAACCCCAACCCAAACCCCCAACCCCACCCCCCCCCACACCAAACCCAAACCCAAACCCAAACACAAACCCAAACCCAAACCCAAACCCAAACCCAAACCCAAACCCAAACCCAAACCCAAACCCAAACCCAAACCCCCAACCCCACCCACCCCCAGATATTCGAAAACATGCTGGAGGACGACGTGCCGCTGGACAGCCGCCTCGCCTGCCACATGATCACCGCGGCCGCGCGCTCGGGGGACCTGCGCCTGGCGCGCGCGGTGTACGGCCACGCGCTGTCGTCGCTGCGCGACCCGCGCGCCGCCGCCGCCGAGGCGGCGGCCGCGGCCGAGGCGATGGCCGCCGCGAGGGCGGCGCAGGACGCGGCGTCCGCCGCCGCCGTCGCCGCCGGCGCGCCGCCGCCGCCGCCGCCGGCGCGCTGGATGTCGAAGAAGCGGCGCGCGCGCGAGGCGGCGCGCGTCGCGGCGGCTGCGGGCATCACGCTGCCGCGGGCGGACGGGGGGGACGTGCTCGGCCTGGAAGTTGTCAACGCCCTCCTCGCTGCGCACTCCATGGTCGGGGACTTGCCCGGCGCGCTGCGCGTGTATCGACGGGAGATTCTTTCCCGCGCGCCCGACCTGAAGCCGGACGCGTTCACCTTCAGCACGCTGTTCACCGTCGCGGCGCGCGCGCCGGGCGCGCGCGGGCTGGCGCTGGCGATGGTGGAGGGGCTGCGCGCGGCGATGCGGGAGGCGGGGGTGCGGCTGAACGGCCCGCTGGGGGGTGCGCTGATAAACGCGTACCGGCGGGTGGAGGGCGCCGCGCCGCTGCGCGCGGGCGAGGCGGAGATCGCCGCCGCCGGCGCCGAGGCGGCCGCCGCAGCCGCGGCGGCCGCGGCGCGCGTCGGCGGGCGCGCTCACCCGGACGTGACGGCGGCGCTGGCCGCGGCGGGCGAGGTGATGGCCGAGCTGCGGCAGCGTCGGCTGGCCACGGAGCAGTCGTTCGCGGTGATGGCGGCGTTCCACCTCGAGCAGGGCCAGGCCGAGGCGGCGCGCGCGCTGCTGCGCGCCGCCTCGGAGGAGGGCGTGTCGCTGGGCTACAAGGCGCTGGACGTTCTGGCCCGCGCCGCCGAGGACGGCGGGCACGAGGAGCTGTCGATGGCGCTGCGGGCGCGCGCGGACGCGGCGCGGCAGCCGCGCGGGGGCCGCGACGGCGGGGGCGCGGGCGGCGGCGGCCGCGGCGGCGGGGGCGGCTCGGCGGGGGGGTGGCAGTCGATGGCGCCGGGCTACTCGGTGCGGCCGGGGGGCGACGTTATGCGGCGCTAGGCCGCGTGCACATTGCGCACGGGCGGGCCTCTTCTAAAATCATATCACTGCAGCTGGCTCCTGTAACTGGGCGACGCCTTCCATGCTTGGCAGGCGCTGGGTTGGCCAAAGGGCCTTGCAGCACTGTGGACACAGCGGGCGCCGGCGCGCGGACGCGGCCGAGTTGAGTCATGGCTCGGGTCGGCCTTCCCGGCCACGTAGGCCGACGAAAGCAAGCTAAAAGACCTTCAGCATCATCTTGCCGCGGTCCAGGGCTCTCCTGGTGTTGCGGGGCAGTTTTCTCGTGAGGCTGGCCGCCTCCCTTCTCCGCGCGCTCATCCCCTCGCCCATCGTTTCCAAGCGCGCATTTTTGGACTCGCGGATACAGTTATAACAGCATAGTCCAGAGGAGGCAGCAGCGGGACGCGGCGCCAGAGGTGCGCTCCTGGCTGCAGCAGGTCTTGGGTCCCGTGCGCTTGGGGAGGGCGTTCCAGGGCGCCGCGCGGCGTGCTTTGACCTTTAATACGGCTTCAACACAGCATATGATCCAGTAAGGCTGTTGCGGTCCGCGCAGGCCCCGTTCGCACGCCAAGTCGTTGCGCGCGGCCTCCTTGAAACCGCGCCTCGCACACGACGCCCTGGTCGCGCGCAGGTGTGTCTTTTCAGATAAAAGGCCGGCCCATATCGGCAGGAGGGACGCCGCGCGCCGCAGCCATGGCCAGGCTCGCGCTCGCAGCGGCGGCGCTGCTGCTGTGCGTCGCCGCGGCCTCCGCCGGCGAGGGCTGCCGCGACGCCGTCACCGGCTACTCCGGCACTTTCGGCAAGCGCGCCAGCAGCATGGAGCGCTTCACGAACCAGACCGCCCAGTGGCGCTCCAAGGGCGCCATCACCAAGGTCGACGCTTACTACAGCCACACCAACAAGTGCATCGCCGGCATGAAGATGACCTACGGTGGGAGGAGGGGGCGGGGGTAGAGGGGGGGTGCGGTGCGGGGCATTGGAACGGAAAGGAAGAGGCAGGGCCGGTGCAGCCGCTGCGGCGGGCAGCCACACACGCAGCCGCCGGCACCGCCGCCGCCGCCGCCGCCGCCGCCGCCCTCACGCCGGCCGCCGCCGCCCGCTCCGCGCAGGCTGGGACGCGACAAACGCGCGCCTGCTGGGTCAGGACGCCAACCTTTTCTCCACCGAGATCAAGCTCATCCCCGGGGAGTATGTGAACAAGGTGCAGATCAAGGCGGAGGGGTGAGGGAGGGGCGGGGCGGGGCGGGATGGGAGGCAAGCCGGGTGGGGGCGGGGAGTCGGAGGCCGGCACAGGGCTCGGGCCGACGCAACGCCCAGGGGGAGTGCGTTCCTGGGGCTGGGCGGCCGGGGGCCGCGAGGCCGGTACGGCGGCCGGGGGCGGCTCGCCGAGGCGCGGGCGCAGCACCCCCTTGCCTCGGACAACGCGCCCCCCCTGCCTCGGACGAAACGCGTGCCCCGCCCCGCCCCTCCCCCCCAGCTGCGTCGAATTCCTGCGCTTTGTGACCAACAAGGGTCGCACCTTCGAGATCGGCAACAAGGACAGCCCCGTGCAGCTGATCACCAGCTACCCCAACAAGCCAACCGGCTTCCTGGCCGCCATCCGCGGCTACGAGGAGTTCTCAAAGCTGGCCGACGGCAGCAGCGGCCGCGGCCCGCTGCGCACGCTGCAGTTCGTGTGGGGCAACTGCAACCCCATCGACGGTGCGGCGGCGGCGGCGGCGGGTCCGTGCCCTTTCTCTCCGCGCATGCCCATGACCGCCTTTGCTCTCCTGCCCCCGCCCAGCTGCTGGCATAAGCAGCCCCACCGACGCGCCTTGCTCCTTGCGCCCCTGCACCCACCCAAACCCCCGAAAAACGCCCCCCCAAAACGCGCAGGCGTGCCCGCCCCCGCGCCGACCCCCGAGTATGTCGAGGCCGTCACCCGGCTGGAGAGCGGCAGCGCCGAGCCCCAGGAGGAGACCACCGTCCTCATCGAGGTCCCCGCGGCGCCCCCGGCCGCCAAGGAGGCGCCCCCGCTGTGCCCGCCCCTCCCCGACATGTGCGCCCCCGGCGCCGAGTCGACGAGCACCGCGTTCTGCCCCGTGCTGGCGCCCTTCACCAAGGCCACCTGCCTCGGCGGCTGCTGCATCTCCAGCGGCAAGTGCACCAGCAGCAGCTGCCAGATCAGCGGGCTGGGCAAGGAGGTGCAGAACACCATCTGCTACGGCCTCAACCCCGCCATCGCGATCGGCGCGTCCGCCGCCTGCCGCGGCCTGGCCTGCAAGCTCGCCGTGCCCGGCTGCACGAGCGACCTGCTGGGCGGGAGCTGCGTGGGCACGGTCGTCGACCTGCGGGGCGACGCCGCGGGCCGCAACCCCGGGGGCGCCAAATACATCGGCCAGCCCTGCCTCGACGTCACCCCCTCGGACAAGACGCTCACCGCGGAGGGCGGCCTCACGACCAAGGGCGAGTACGTGGCCAAGCTCTGGTCCATCTGCGACTGCAACGCGCCCGCGGCGGCGGCGCACGAGTCGATGTTCTCATTCCCCAAGCTGGGCCGGCTCAACGTGACCGACCTCCGCTCGCTGGCCGAGGCGCTCAAGCCCGGCGCGGGGGGCGCGGGGCTGCAGGGCGTTATGGAGGCGGTCAAGGCAAAGGTGCCCGGCCTGGTGGTGCCCCAGATGAGCGCCGCCAACCTGACCAACGCGCTGGGCTTCATCGGCTCGCTCGTGGGCAAGCAGGACGGCGTCAACGCCGCGGCGACGGAGGGCACGCCCGCGGGGGCGCTGGTCAACCTGGTCAAGGGCGCGAGCGCCGTGGCCGCCGCGTCCAACAGCAGCAACCCCATCGGCGCGCTGCTCGGCGCGCTGGCCGCCAAGGGCGACGGCAACCAGGCCAACCCCCTCGCCGGGCTGCAGAACCTGGTGTCCGCGCTCGCGCCGCAGGGCGCCGACGGCGCGGCGCGCACGGAGACGCTGTCCAAGCTGCTGGGCCAGCTGTCCAGCGGCACCGCCGCCGCGCCGTCGGCAGACCTGGTGGGCGCCGTGGGCCGGCTGATGGGCGGCGCCGAGGGCGGCAAGCCGGACCTGGCCGGCCTGCTGTCCCGCTTCAAGGGCGCCAACGGCACGGACGTGATGAAGACCGTTATGGGGGCCATCAACCAGGGCAAGGACGCGGCCGGCGGGCAGCTGGACGTGTCCAACCTGCTGGCCCAGGCGTCCAACCTGATGTCCAAGCAGGAGGGCGCCGAGGGCGGCGCGGTCAACCCCCTCGCGTTCCTGGGCGCGAGCGTCGGCAAGAACGTGACGCTGCAGGGCATCCTGGACCTCGCGCAGAAGGCCGGCCCCGTGCTGCAGCAGCTGCAGGCCAGCGGCGTGCAGTTCGGCGGCGGCGGCGGCGGCGCCAACCCGCTGGCCGGCATCATGGGGGCGCTCGGCGGGCAGGGCGGCGATGTGATCCGCGCCGCGGGGCTGGACGCCAACGGCATCGCCGGCCTGGCCACCAAGCTGGGCCCGCTGCTGCAGAACATCGGCGGCGGCGCCGGCGCCGCCGGCGGCGCGGGCGGCCAGATGAACTGGAAGGGCGTGGCCGAGGCGCTGAGCAAGGCCGGGCC
The DNA here is from genome assembly GCA_003203535.1 of Raphidocelis subcapitata. Classification (NCBI taxonomy): domain Eukaryota; kingdom Viridiplantae; phylum Chlorophyta; class Chlorophyceae; order Sphaeropleales; family Selenastraceae; genus Raphidocelis; species Raphidocelis subcapitata. Next base: position 525,201 of record BDRX01000003.1, read on the forward strand.
CGTGCTGCAACAGCTCAACGCGGCGCGCAAGGGCGCGGCGGGCGGCGCCGCCACCCAGCAGTGAGCGCGGCGCGCGGGCCCGGCGCGAGGGCACCGGCCTGCGGGGCTTTGGGCGCACGCGCGGGCGCGCCGGCCCGCGACTGCCGCGGTCGCCCTTGAGGGGGCGGTTGCGGGTCGGGGCGGCGCGCCTGCAGCACAACAGCCGGGCCGCGCAGACCGGCGCTCGCAAAAGCGCGTGCACTCGTTTCCTCCACTTTTCCTTTCCACTGTTTCCACTGATATATGACGCCCGCTTTCCCCTTTTCCTTTTTTTGGATTGATTGCCAAGCGTTGCCGCTGCTGTCGGTGCAACACAAAAAAGAGTTTCACGTACGAAACCCGTCCACCGTAAACCGCCGGTAACTGCCGATGGAGCCGCCGTTGCGCTTGCAAGGCATTGCGCAGCAGTCAGGCAGTCAAAGCAGGTGACTTGACGCAGCATGCGCGGCGCGCTGGAGCGGGGAGATGGGCTCTGCAGCGGCCAATGCGGCGGGCAGCCCATGCTTTGCGCGCTGTGCGCCGCCGCTGTGCGTCCCCGCAGACGCCGCCGGCCAAGGCCCCTCCCCGGCCGGTTCGATCCATTCAGGCGCCCTGCGACCGCATTAGGCGCGTGCGGGCGTGCGAACGATGCCGCGCGTGAAACACGGCCAAGGCGCGGAGCTCACGGTGGCGCCCTGGGTCCCCGCCAAGCGCTTGGCGACGCAGCGGGGGGAGGAGAGAGATGCGGAGGCCAGGACAGCGGGGGACGAGCAGCTGTGGAGCGTGACGGAGGAGAACCTGATGGCGGCCGCGCCGGCGGCGGCGCGTCGCGCCGTGCCCGCTCCGCCGCAGCGGCCGCGGCCCGCCGCCGAGCCGGCGGCCAGGCAGCCGGCGGCAGCGGGCGGCTGGATATCGACTCGCCGGCGGCAGCCGCAGCAGGAGGGCGGCAGCGGCGCGGAGGCGGCAGCCGCGCGGCCGGACCCCCCGCTCGCCGGCGCCGGCGAGCAGCCCGCACACCCGCAGCGCCCAGCCGCCTCACCGTCTGGCCGCGCCGAGCGGGCTCCGGGTCTGGAGGCGGCTGCTGCCGGCTGGGACGCGGCGCAGCAGCGGCGGCGGCGGCGGCGGCACGCTGGGCGGTGCCTGGAGGGCGTGGCCCGCCTCGCGCTGCTGCCGTCCGGCGACCTGACCGGGCACTTCATACCCGACGCCGGCGGCAGCAGCTTCGGCCTGATGGGGCAGCAGCTTCTCGCGCAGCACTCCTGCTACCGAGACACGGAGTGGGGCCTGCTGAGGCTGTCGCTGATTAGATTCGACGCGCCGGCGGCGCGGAGCGGCGGGAGCGACGAGGGCGACAGCAGCAGCGGCGGCGACAATGCGGGGGCCAGCGGCGGCGACGAGGACGACGGCAGCAGCGGCAGCGGCGGCGGCGAGGGCAGCAGCGTTAGCGGCAGCGGCGGCAGCGAACCAGAGGGAGGCGAGGGGGCAGGGGCAGAGATCACGACCTGGGTGCAGCGCGACGGCGGCGATCTGGCGCGCCTGTCGCCGGCAGATCCTGGGGACGAAGACACCGCGGCCGCGCTCGCCGCCGACGGCGCCGCACTGGAGGAGGCTTCCGGCGGCGACGGCGGCGGCGGCGACGGCGGCGGCGGGAGCGACGACGAGAGCGGTCGCGCGCCGCCGTTCCCGTCTGTGTTTTTCTCCGCGCACACGCTGCTGTCCGACGCCGCCGCAGAGGCCGCGCTCGCGGCCTTTGCGCCGCGGCTGGCGGGGCGGGGGGCGGTCGTGAATGTGGGGCGCATGGCCCTGGAGGGCCTGCCGCCCGGCTTTGCTCCACGGCCGTGGCGGCGGCCGCGGCGGCGGTGGCACCGCGCGCGCCGCGGCGGCGGCGGCCCCGGCGGCGGCGGCCCCGGCGGCGGAAGCGGAGCGGGCGAGGGCGGGGGTGGCGGCGCAGAAGCGGCGGCCGCGGCCGCGGCGGCGCCGGTCCTGAGGCTGGAAGACCTCGGCGGCGGGGCCGGGGGCGCCGGCGGCGGCGGCGCATCAGACAGCGAGCTGTGGTGAAGGCGGCTGCGCGCCGCCGAAAGGCAACGCTGCTCTTCACTTTTGTTTTCAGGAGGGCTTCCTTTGCGCGCCGCTGATCCCCACGCCCGCTTCCTATGCCGACTCCTTAGGCTTTGACTGTAGGTTTTTTTTTGCGGCTGCAGTGTTTTGTATTGCAGCGAGGACCCCAAGAGGAGCGAGCGGTGTTACACCTTTTACACCCGGGAGCCCACGAAAGGACTCCCCTCCTTTCAGAAAAGCACCACCATCAGAGATGGGTGGGTGGGGGCATGTTTCCATCTTTGGCAGGCACCAAGGCAGGGAGGAGGAAAGCTGATGGGGCCACCCGGCCGCACGACGCCGGATGCGCCGCCGCGCGGCCGGCGGGGCTTTCGGAAAGGGTTGGGCGTGGGGCCGCGCGCCCGCCGCGCGGACGCCGCAGCCCTGCCGCCGCGCCGCGGCTGTCGAAAGCATGTGCAAGAGGTGCGTACCCAGCAGGTGGGGTCTAGGAAGCAGGCGGCCCCGGCCGCCGGCCCCGGGCCCGTCGGCGGCGGCCTGCCGCGTCATCAAACGTAAGCTGCTGCGGGGCGCTGCGGGGAGGGGGGGGCCCGCCCGGCCCGCGGGAGCTAGAAAGTCCAAGCAGGGGGCAGGGGGTTCGGTCGGGCCGCCGCGCCGCATCGTGGTGGGCTGCGGACGCGCCGCGCGCGGCGGGGCGAGGCGCGGCGCGGGGCGCGAGGGGGGCGCGCGGCGGTGCGCCCCTTTCGCGCCCGGTGCGCGGCCGCGCGGGGCCCCGTCGCGCGCGGCGCGGCCGGCCCTGCAGACAAAATCCAGCGGGCAGGGCCGCTCGCGGTTGCAAGCGAGGGCCATTGCGGTGTGGAGGGGGGATTGCGGGGTTTGAATTTCGGCCCGCAGACCGGAACGGAATGGCCCGCCGTTTGGGGCGGCGGCGCGGCGGCCCTGTTTTCATTGCTGCGTGCGCGATGCCGTTGAAAAAAAATGGGCCCCTTGGACCCCAAACCTGCAGGAAGAAAAGGACGCGATTAGACAAGGAGGGCCTCTGCGGCCTGCGCGCCGCGCCGGCGGGGGCCCGCGGCGGACGGGGAGCCACCCAAGAGGGGGCGCAGCCTCGGGGCCGAACAAAGCCGCTGCAGCGGCTGCCTCCGCCGCCGCCGCCGCCGCCGCAGCGCGGTCGCCGGCGCTGCTCACGCCCCCTCCGGCTGGAGCTGCGGCGGCTTCGCCCCGCCCGCGCCGCCGCCCGAGGCCGCCGCCTCCGCGCCCGCGGCGGCCTTGAGCGTGAGCCACTCCTCCGTGATGCAGGCGAGCAGCTGCTCGGGCTGGTCAGACTTTGTGGTGTAGCACGAGTTGACCAGCGTGACCTGCGGGTTGTTGTTTTGGGGGTGCGGCGGATTGCATGGGTGGGGGGCGGATTGGTTGGGTGGGGCGCAGATTGGTTGGGGGCGGTTTAAAGGGGAGTGTCCCTGGGGGGCTCCCTGGGAAGGCAGGCTGCAGCGCAAATGGCTGCATTTTGGGTTTGGGGTTGTGCACACAATCTGCAAGCCCTGGATCCCGACAACCCAGCCCCGGGGGCTGCGGCCGGCGGGGCGGAATAGCACAAACCACCGCCGGCAGCTGCCCCACCTCGTTGTCGTATGACATGAGGCTGATGAAGCAGCCAAACGCGTTGGGCTGCACGCCTGCGGGGGGGAAGGGGGGCACCACAGGGCAGGGGCGGGCGGTCAGGTCGGTGGGGCAGATGGGAGAGCTGGGGAGAGAGCAGCGCGGCATGTCAGCGCATCGCGCGCACCGCCGTGCAAAACCCAAGGCGCGCAAACACGCCCCCCCCCCCGCAAAACCCCAAAACCCCCCCACCCCACCCTCCCACCCCCCCCCACCGTTGTACATGCGCTCCACCAGGTACCCCCGCAGCGCCACCCGCTTGACCGGCCCCCGCATGTTGGAGAACCCCAGCGTGGTCTTGGCCGGCAGCAGGAACAGGATGACGCGGGACGCGAGGCCGGCGTCGCGCACGACGAATTGGATGACGGGCGGCATGAGCACGGCCATGAACACGGCCAGGCTGCTGCGGATCCAGGTCAGCGACTGCGACACCGCCGCGAGGCGCGTGAGCGGCGGCGTGTCGCCGGTGTGCACGGGCACGCCGATGAAGGAGAGCGTGTTGCAGCCGCCGGCGCCGGCCGTGGCGGGGGCCTCGGCCTTGGCCTTCTTGCCCTTGTTCGCGGTGCGCCGCATCGCGCGGGTGTCGACCATGGAGCACAGCAGCAGCTGCGGCGGCACGCCGTCGCCGCCGCCGCGGCGCCACCACCACTTGCGCGCGCCGCCGCCGCCGCACTGCAGCAGGTAGCGCCGCAGCCCGCCCGCGATGCACGACACCGCCAGCGTGTTGATGGTCACGCCCAGCAGCCGCGCCGCGTGGCGCATCTCGTCCAGCGGAAGGCTGACGGATGAGAAGGCGCGCGGGCCCGCCATCTCCGCGGACGTGGCTTTGACCGCGTTGACCGGGTCGGGCACGCGCACGGGGAGGGTCACCACAAACAGCGCAGACGTGAGCCAGCCCCACACGCCGCTGATGGTCCTGCGCGGCCGGGGCGGGCGGGGGGGCGGGGCGGTGTGCTGCGGGCGCGGGCTGCGCTTGGGCTGCGGCCGCGCCCGAGGCGGGCGCTCCGGGGTTTGGGGCAGGGCACGGGGTTGACCGTGCGCCAGCCCAATGCAAAAAGCCGGCACCAAGCCACAGCTGCCACCCCTCCTGGTCCGTGCCGGCCCCCTCCCCCACCTGACGACTTTGTTCTGCTTCCTGTGCCCCAGCGGGCTGCGCCTGGCCGGCTGCTCCACCCCGTCGACCTCGCCGCCCTCCCTCCCCCTGCTCTGCTGCCTCTTGAAGCTCTTCCGCTTCGCGCGCTCCAGGCTCGGCGGCGGCAGGAACGCGGAGCTGCTGCGCACCGCGCGGATCAGCGTCGGGCTGCCGCCGCCGCCGCCGCCGCCGCCCGCACCGCCGCCGCCGCCCGGGCTCCCGCTGCCCGAGGCCTCGCCGGCCCCGTCGCCGCCGGCCCCGTCGCCGCCGCCGCCGCCGCCGCCGCCGCCGTCGGAGCTCGACGGGCCCGGCGTCTCCGGCGCGAGCGGCGTGCCGTCCTCGTCGCCGTCCAGCGTGACCACCCCTTCGTCGTCGTCGACGTCGTCCAGCACGTCCCGCAGCAGCTGCATGAACAGCTGGCCGTCGCCGATCATGTGGCTGCAGCGCAGCAGCACGTCGGTGTGGCCCGGGTCCGAGGCGAAGTGCACCACGCTGCAGTCCCAGGGCGGCAGCGCGCCCTCTGACAGCTGCGCGCCCGACATGAGCTGCGCGGCGCGGCGGGGGGGAGATGGTGGGGCGGCGGCCGGCGCGGAGCTCAATCAAAGCGGGCCCAGGCTCGGCAGCGCGCCTGCGCAGCCAGGCAGGCTCCTGCTGCAGTCGGTCGGTCAACCCGCCCGCGCGCAGCCGCCTCTGCGTCGGAAGCCCCCCTCACCCGCGCCACAAAGCCGTTGAAGGCGACGTCGATGTCGTCCCCGTCCAGGGTCACCTCCCGCATGCACCAGCGCACGTCAAAGTTGTCCACGATCTGCGGGAGGGGGCGGTTTGCGGGTGCGCGGTCAAACTACGGCAGGCGTTGACCGCGGCCATCGGCGCCTCATGCCCCAGCCGCGCCCGCTGCTCGTGCGCATGCCACTCAGCTGCATGCGCCGGCCGCGGCGGGCGCCGTGCAGCGTCAACCGCGCAGCGCCGCGCGCATGCCGCATGGCCGCACCTCTGTGCACCAAATGCCGCCGCGCAGCACGACGCGCATGCGGAAGCGGTCGTGGGCGTCGGCCAGCTGCTGCATGGCGGACGCCACGGCCTCCACGGTGGCGTAGCCGCGCAGCCGCATGACTGCGTAGATGTCGGGCGAGTTCTCCCCCATGCCCAGGAACAGCTGCGACACGGGGCTCAGGTGCGGGCAGCGCTTGTTGCCGTTCTTGGCCGCCGCGCGCGCGGCCGCCGGCATCGGCGAGCACCCAAAGTGCGCCGACCCCGCCGACGCGGGGATGTTGAGGCCGTCATCCGCGACCTGAGGGCGCGGGGGCGGGGGCGGGGGTTGGGGGCCCAACCGCGGCAGGCCTCGGCCTCGGGCCGAGCAGGCCGCCGCGCCCACCGCAGCGCGGCGCCCGGCGCCGAGGGCGGGCGCGCGCCCCCGCGGCCCCCCTCGACCGCCGCATCGAATTAGCGGTCCACAGCGCACGATCGCGCGGGCTGCCGAGCGCCCCGAGAGCGCACCCGCTGGCTGGGCAGGCGCAGCCTACGCAGTTGGGGAAGGCACAGGCACCCCCGCGCCGGACGCAGCTCTGCCATAGCCTCGTCCTGCGTCAGCTCAGACATATATACGCCGCTGCCAGTGCCGCCGGCCTGGCGCGGCCCAGGCTGCGCGCTGGACTGTTTCACGCGCTACCGCTGCGCTCGCGGGGCTGCCCTGAAGGGCCCTCCCTCCTGGTAAACGTGAATCAGCTAGTTTATAACGACGTCGAGCGGCGGGCGCCACGTCGTCAAGCCAGGTCGTCTGGGCTGATGAGAAGCAGCAGAGCAGCAGCTGCAGGGGAGGGAGGGGGGGCGCCAAGGAAAGCACCTCTAAAGGCCCCCCCGGGGAGCGCGATGTATTTCATCGGCGGTTTACTGATTATTACCCCCTCCTCGAGCCGCTCCTGGCCCAGCCAGATCGATCGCGCCGCGTTCGGCGGCGCGCGCTGGCCCCGAGCTTGCACGGCTCCGGATTGCTTGCGTGTGCAGCATTGCATCGAATCTTGCCTGCAGCGGCTGGCCCTCGGCTCCCGGCCGCCGCGACGCCCGCTCGGCGTGAGCAGCGGCGCCGCGCCGCCGCGGGCATGTCGCGGAACTGCAACCAGCGGGACAAGTTCTACCGGCGCGCCAAGGAGGAGGGCTGGCGCGCGCGCAGCGCCTACAAGCTGCTGCAGGTGGACGAGGTCTACGGCATCTTTGAGGGTGCGCTCGGGTTTGTTTGAAAGCCCCCCTTCTGCGGCGGCAAGCGCCGCCCCCGCGCCGCAAATGCATGCGCACGCTGCTGCAGCGCTCGCGAGCTCCCGGATGACGCGGGCGCCTCGCAGCAGCACGCCGTCGCTGCCGCCGCCACCCGCGCCGCGCCTGCCCCACCGCCCCCCGCGCCGCCGCCCCCTTTTGGCCCGCAGGCGTGCGCAATGCGGTAGACCTCTGCGCCGCGCCCGGCAGCTGGAGCCAGGTGCTCAGCCGGAAGATATACCTGCCCTGGCAGCGGCGGCAGCAGCAGCAGCAGCGGCAGCAGCGGCAGGGCGCCGCAGACGGGGAGCGGCCGCAGGGCCAACAGCAGCAGCAACAAGGGCAGGCGGACGGCGGCGGCGCCGAGGGCGACGGCCCCGATGGCTGCCCCGTCATCGTCTCTGTCGACCTGCAGCCCATGGCGCCCATCGAGGGCGTGGTGCAGCTGCAGGGGGACATCACCAGCGAGGCCGTGGCCGCAGCGGTGCGCCGGGGCGGGCGGGGGAAGCGAGTGCGGGGTGGCAGGGGCATGGCACCTGCGCGCACACACAACCGGTGCCGCACCCCGCTTGCCGCTGAACTCCTGGGGAACCCTGGCCAAAACCAGGGGCGGTTTCGACGCGTCACCCCTCAACGGTAGCCCCCCCTCCTCCGCGGCACAAAGCAAGCCTCCCCCCCCCCCCCCCCCCCCCCCCCCCCCCCCCCCCCCCCCCCGCCGCCGTGCAGGTGATCGACCGCTTCACAGGCGCGCGCGCCGACCTGATCGTCTGCGACGGCGCCCCCGACGTCACCGGGTTACACGACCTGGACTCCCACGTGCAGCTGCAGCTGATGGGCGCGGCGCTCGCGGTGGCGGGCGCGGTGCTGCGGCCGGGCGGCAGCTTCGTGGCCAAGATATTCAGGGGTGCGGCCCGGTTGGGTTTCTGTTCGGCGCGGGGTTGCCGAGTCAAAGGGTGCTGCTTTGGGGGCGCTGGTGGTTTGCTGCGGCAGACCCTGGGCCGGCGGCCGCGTCGCCCTGGCTCTTTGGGCTGCGAGGGCGCCCCCCCTTCGATGCTGACTGGCAGCGCTCCACGCCCCGACCTCCCAACGCAACAGGCAAAGACGGCGGCCTGCTGTACAGCCAGCTGCGCCTCCTGTTCTCAGAGGTGCACTTTTTCAAGCCCCGCAGCAGCCGCGCCGCGAGTATAGAGCAGTTTGCGGTGTGCCGGGGCTTCGCGCCGCCGCCAGGCCTGCGGCCGGAGAGCCTGCGGCAGCTGCTGGGCGGCGCGGGCGGCGTGCGCGCGGCGCTGCGCGCGAGCCGCGCGGAGGAGGGGGACTGCGGCGGCGGCGATGAGCGGGAGCGGCGGCGGCGGCGGGAGGAAGCGGAGCGGGTGGCGGCGATGCTGCCGTTTTTGGCGTGCGGAGATCTTACGGGCTTCGACGGCCCGCCAAGCAGCAGCGGCGGCCGCGCCCTGGCGGCCGCCGGCCCGTAGCCGCGCCTCTGCTGCGGGTGGCCGCCGCCTCTGTCTGCTCTGCCCTAAGGAGGGCGCTTGATTGTCAAATGCCGAGATCGATTGCTCTTGCGCAGCCGCTGTGCTGTCATGTGATGCATGCAATAAAGTGGACATTCAATCTCTGCACCAGGGGCGTCCCCCCCCGTCTGTAAGCCAGTAGTAATCCGGCTGGGCTCTCCATTACTCAGGGCAGCCTCGCCGCTGGGCGGTAACGGAGGTCTCCAAAAGCGTCCAGCGGCGGCAGCACCTGAGGTTCCGGGCGCGCGGGGGGGGGGGGGGGCGGCCCGACCGCTTGCTCTACCGCCTGCCTGCGGACTCCACTTCAGGAGCGCCCTGGCCAGGCCCAGACTTCTGGCAGGGTGCGGCAGCTGCTGCTGCGGTGGCAGCAAGCAGTGCCTGGTGCATGCACGGCCCTCCCCCCAAACAGCAGCACCGTCGCAAAGCACGCACCTGTCGTGGCAGCGACGCCAGCACTGTTGCACTCAGGGTGGGAGGGGCGGCTGCGGCGGGGGGCCAGCCTAGCCCCGCCATCCCCAACCCACTGCTGCTGTGATGCCGGAGCGCCGCACTTGAACCCGCTGTTGTGCGTGGCTGCTGCGCTTGCAGCCACGCCAGCGCACCGCCGCCGCCGCTGCCGCCACCACTGCCGCCCCAAAGCTGGGAGCGGCCCAGCGAGTCCGCCGCCGCCCGCAGCTGCAGGCCGCAATCCCCTGCCGCGCCCGCCGTCCCCAGCGCACGCGCCGCCGCGCCGCCCCCGGCGCCACCTGCCGCGCCGGCGATAGCGAGCCGCCCGTTGACCAGCGGCATTGGCGGCTCCCCCAGCGCCGAGCACACGCGCAGGTAGTCGCCGTTGATGTCAGCCCGCAGCCGCGCCAGCCGCTCCCGCAGCGGGGGCTGCAGCTGCTGCCCGCCGCCGCCGCCGCCGCCGCCGCCGCAAGCGCCCGCCCCTGGCCGGGCTTCCCACCCGGCTCGGGGCGGCTGAGTTTGCTGGATCCAATAGCGCGGCTCCAGGTCCAAACCGCGCTCGCCAGGGTGCCGTCGGGACCCCGAGGCCATGTCGGATGGGAAACGCGGGACCTTTGACTGGCCGCGAGCGCTTCAGCAGCTCGTCATAACTGGTGTTGGACGCGATTTCAAGCGACTCCCATATTTTTGTGCCGCAGTATAAGAGCCGGCGGATGCGCCGCCTATCCTGCTGAAGCTGCGGCGCCGCTGCACTCGAGCCTGAAGCCCTCGCTGCCACGCTGCTGCGCCATTGGCCGCCATTCCCCGACTTGGGCTGCTGAAAAAGCAGGCTCGGGGAACCCCATATTGGATCGAACATCCTATGAGCCCCCACAGCGCGGAAGAGACCCAGCCTTGCGACAGCGTTACACAAGCAGCGCGCCGCCACGGCCAGCGCCCCGCGTCACGCGACCGCCGCCCCGCCCTCCTCCCCCTCCGCCGCCGCCGCCGCACCGCCGCCCCCGCCCCCCAGCCTGCATACGGGCAGGAAGTACCAGGGCCACCGCCAGTAGCGGGTGCGGACGTCCCGCCAGTGGTCGTCCCCCAGGGTGTCGACCTGGAGGCGGCGGAACTCGGTGGAAAAGCCCAGCCGCTGCAGCTCCAACTGGATGAGGCTGCGTTTGGTTTTGGGGGGCCGGCGGGGGTTGCGGTGGCTTGTGGTGGTTTTGCGGACATTTGGGGGTGATTTCAATTGCTCATCGCCGGGCTTAGGTCAATAACTGGCTGGCCCCCCCCAAAAAAAGTGTGTTGGGCTCACCGACCGTACACGAGGTGGAAAAAGGCGTTGTCGCTGCGGGGAGGAATGGGGCAGGAGGTGGGGAGAGGGTGAGGGTGAGGGTGAGTGGAGGGGTGACAATGCGGTTTCACCGGTTTTTCAGCAGCGGCGGGGCAAAGGGGCGGCGGGAGGAGGGGTCTACTAGTCCATCACTCACTAGCCCTGGCTTACCCCCCCCCCCCCACACACACACCTCGCAAAGCCGTTGAAGAAGGAGTAGATCCCCCCCCGCGCCATCAGCTTTGGCAGGTGGCTGTGGAATTCGTGGAGCTCCTCGTAGTACTCGCCTGGGGGGTCGGGGCGGTTTCGGGGGCCGGTTTTTTGGGCGGTTTTTTGGAGGTTTTTTGGGTGGTTATTTGGGCAGTTTTTTTGGAGCTTTTTGGCGGTTTTGGGCGGGTTGTGGCGGTTTGGGGTCGGCTTGGGGCGGTCTCTTCGGTGGATTGGGCGTTTTTCTGCGTCCGGACACCTGAGGACGGCGTCAAAGGGCATGGCAAACACGCCGAATGAGAGCAAGCCCCAACCCCCCCCCACCGTAGGTGTCGAAGAACACCCCGTCGAAGGAGCGCGCCAGCAGCTGCGGCAGCACGTCCTGCCAGCGGCCGAAGAGGATGGTGACGCCGGGGCGGGTGTGCCAGCCCAGCTCGAGCATGCGCGCGTGGACGTCTGGTGTGGGGGGTGTTGAGTGTTGTGCGCGCTTGGGTTTTTTGGGGCGGCTGGGTTTGGCGTGTTTGAGCATCTGGGTTTGGGGCTTGCACTGGTTGTCGGCCGCAAACGGCCGGCGGCGCGCGGACACCTAAGCAACCCAAGCGCCATTCAAGCAAAGCGCCCCAGCACGCAAGCACCACCCAAGCAAAACACCCACCCGGGTGCGCCTCCACGATCGTGTGGCTGCGGGGGGAGTGCTTTTGAATCTCCTCGTCCACCAGGCCCAGCCCAAAGCCGACGTTCAGGATGTCGCCCCCGCGCGCGCAGATCTGGGGTTTAGGGGATTTGTGTTGCGTTGGTTGGGGTTTGGGGGGGAGATTCAGGGAGGAGGCTCTCCATCTTGCCCCCGACCCTTCAACCGCCACCCGCAACGGCCCCGCAACCCCCAATACCCCCCCAAAAAACCCAATATCCCCCCAACAAACACCCAAAGCCCCCCCCCCACCTCCTTTGCGTGCTCCACCATCAGCGGCAGCTCCCACCCCATCATCACCGCCTCACCTTTGGGGGTGGGGTGGGTTTGAAAGCGAGGTTTGCGTGGGTGCTTGGGGCTAAAAACGCACGGCATGCGGATTTTGCGAGGGTTGAGAGTCTCAGGTATCCGCAGCCCCCCTCGAACAACCCCCATACAAAAACTCACCCCTGGAGACCCATTGCGTGAGCCCCCCTCCCCCCCAAAAACACCCCCCCCCCAACACCCACCGTCCGCGTCTAAGAGCCTGTCCCCGTCGTACACCAGCCGCTGGGACAGGTAGTCGGCGTTGGGGGCCGGGGCACCCCCGGGGGGCCGGGAGGCGGACGCGCCGCCCGAGCCAGAGGGGGAGGCACCCCCGCCCGCGGCGGCCCTGCGCGGCGGGGCGCGGCGGGGCGCCGGCTCCCGTCGGTTTTTGGAGGCTTTGAGGGGGCGAAAAGCCCCCAACCCGGCCCTTCCGGTCAGCGCCCCCTGGCGTCAAAACCCAAACCCCAACCCGCCCCAAACCCCACCACGAAACCCCGCCCAGACCCGGCCCCCCAAACCTCAAGCCAAAGCCGCCTCCCCCCCCTACCCCCCCCCTTGCAAACCCACCTCCCCGCCGCCCCCAGCAGCTGCTCGCAGCTCACCCCCCAGTCCATCAGCAGCTCTATGACTGACCGCTCCTTTGACGCGGTGGCGTAGTCGCCTGGGGGGTGGGAGGTGTTTGGGGGGGAGGGGGCTGCTCCTGCTGCCATTGCTTTGCCGAGGTTCAACTGCTTCCAATCCCTGGCACCCCCCCAAAAACACCCGCCGAAACACCGCCCCCCCCCCCACCACAAACACCCCCCCACCCACCTGCGCAGTACCCCTCGTCGTCCAGCGCGTTCCAGGGCCCCCCCCCCACCACAAACACCCCCCCACCCACCTGCGCAGTACCCCTCGTCGTCCAGCGCGTTCCAGGGGGCCCCCTCCTCCAACAGCATCCGCACGCACTCCAGGCTGCCCGCCTCGGCGGCCGCCTTCGTTGGTTTTGGTTTGGTTTGGTTTGGTTTGGTTTGGTTTGGTTTGGTTTGGTTTGGTTTGGTTTGGTTTGGTTTGGTTTGGTTTGGTTTGGTTTGGTTTGGTTTGGTTTGGTTTGGTTTGGTTTGGTTTGGTTTGGTTTGGTTTGGTTTGGTTTGGTTTGGTTTGTTAATGGCCAAGTGACGTGTGGGGGGTCTCCAACTTGCAATTGCATCCCCTGTAAAGGCCCCGAAAGCCCCCGGGCTAGGCCCCCCTTCTTGCCATCAACGGCGTCACCCCGCCGGGCCCGGGCGCGCACGCGTCGCCGCCGGCGGCGAGCGCCGCGGCGAGCGCGGGGCCGTCGCCGGCGGCGGCGGCGGCGGCGAGGGCCGCGTCGGCGGCGGCGTCGGCGGTGTCGGCGCTGGGGCCGGCGGCGGCCGCGGCGGCCGAGCTCATTGCGGTGGCCGGGGGGCTAAGGTAAGCGCGGCGGCCTGACGCGGGGCCGATGGTTTTTCCAACCCGGGAGCGGCGGCGGCGGCGGCGGCGGCGGTGCCGGCGGCAGCCGCGGCGGGCGCGGCGGCGGTGGGCCCGGCGGTGGCCGGCGCTGGGATTTGCGAGAGGGGCGGCAAGCTGCGCTCCGTCCCAGCCTTTTTTTAACCCCTCTAAAAAGCTTTCGTACGTTCGTTCAAGCGGTGTCAAAAAAAGAGGATCACCAAGCCCGCACTTGAGGGGCGGCCTGGGTGAGGAGGACGTCCTCGATCGCTTTTGCACCCGGATCCACGTTCATTGCGTGTGCCGCATTGTTTCGTGCGTCGACAGCCCCGCCCGCCCCCGATCGCGGGCCCTTCAACCTCCCTCAACCCACGACCCGGCTAGCCGTCGCGTCCAGCGGCGCCCCGGATCCGTTCAAAGGCCTTCAAAGCCTGCTAGCGCTGCAGGAGGTCGGCTGAAGGCGTGCTGCGGCCGCGCACCGCGCAGGTGGGCCCGCGGCGGCGCGTCCCGCGGCGCCCCGCCGCTGCCGCTGCTGCACGCGCTCGCTCGCGCGCCCCGTGCGCGCCGCCGCCGCGGCGGCCGCCCAGGGACGACCCGGCAGCGGCCGCCTCCGCCGCCGCGCCGCCAGCGCCGATCGCCGCGCGCCCGCCCCCACACCCCTCGCGCCCCCGGCCCCCTCCCCCCATGCAGCCATGCCGCCCATGGGCTCCCGCACGCTGAGCAAGCTGCGGTCGGTCGATTTTTACAAAAAGATCCCCGCGGACCTGACAGAGGCCACGCTCACGGGCGCGTGGCTGTCGATCGCGGCATCAGTCATCGTGAGCGGCCGGCCTGTGGGGGGGGGGCGTGCTTTGGCCAGCTTGCGGGCTTGCTTTGAGGGGCGGCGGCGGGGGGGGGGGGGGGGCCACTTTTTTTCTTGTGGGCGTTTTGCTTGTGGGCTCGTTTGCAGCATCAGTCATCGCGAGCGGCGGCGGCGGGGGGGCCTTGCTTGCTTCTTTGCTTTGTTGTTTGCTGGCCCCCTCGACACGGGCGTCCCACCCGCCGCATGCAACACCAACACCTACTTACCCCCCTCGACCCTCCACCCCCAAAAACAGATGTCGACGCTGCTGGTGCTGGTGGGTTCCGGGCGCCCGGGCCTTGCCCGCAGCCGCGCCTGCTTTTTTGAGGGGACTTTTGGGCCTCCGGCCGCGGCAGTTTGGGATCCAACTAAGCAGCAGCAGCGCAGCAGCAGCAGCGGCGGCAGCACCAGCAGCAGCGGCAGCGGCGGCGGCAGCAGCGGCGGCAGCGGCAGCAGCGCAGCAGCAGCAGCGGCGGCTGCAGCAACGGCAGCAGTGGCAGCACCAGCAGCAGCGGCAGCGGCGGCGGCAGCAGCGGCGGCAGCGGCAGCAGCGCAGCAGCAGCAGCAGCAGCGGCTGCAGCAACGGCAGCAGTGGCAGTGCCAGCAGCGGCAGCGGCCGCGGCAGCAGCGGCGGCAGCGGCAGCAGCGCAGCAGCAGCAGCAGCGGCGGCTGCAGCAACGGCAGCAGTGGCAGTGGCAGCAGCGGCAGTGGCAGCAAAAGCAAACCGCCTCCCCCCCCCCAATCCCCCCAAAACGCCCCCCTCTAGGAGTTTGCCGCGTTCCTGCGCGTGCAGACCGTCTCTGAGCTGGTGGTGGACCGCAGCGCCAGCAACGAGCTGCTCAAAATCACTTTCAACATCAGGTGGGGGTTGGGGGTGGGGGTGGAGTCCTGGTGGGGGCGGAGCCCTGTGGTGGTGGTGGTGGTGCTGGTGGTGCTGGTGGTGCTGGTTTGGGGGCGGGGCGCGTGCTTGGTGGGAGGGTGTTTTGCGCGTGCCCTACGCGTGCCCCCCCCTTAAATCCGCCCCCCCCCCCAACACGCCCCCCTCCCCTTTTCCAAACCCTGCCGCAGCTTCCCCGCCCTTTCCTGCGAGTTTGCCACCCTCGACGTCAGCGACGCACTCGGGACGGTGGGTGGGGGGTGTTTGTTATGAGTGCTTTCGCTGTTGTTGGATGTTTTGTTTTTCCGGGTGCGGGGACCCCCCCTGAAACCCCAAAACCAAGCCCCCCTGCAGAAGCGCATGAACCTCACAAAGACAGTGCGCCGCGTGCCCATCGACCTGTTGAACCCAAAACACCCCCCAAAACACCCCAAAACACCCCCGCAGAAGCGCATGAACCTGACTAAAACGGTTCGCCGCGTGCCCATCGACCTGGACATGGCAAAGGCCGGCGCGGCGGTGGAGGAGGGGGAGGGGCGGAGGGAGGGGGGGCCCAAGTACGACGAGGAGGGCACCTGGGTGGGTGGGGGGGGGCTGCCTTTTTGGGGGCGATTTTGGGCCATTGCTGGGGTTTGGACTGAGCGGTCCCTCGACCAGCGTTTTCGGGGGGGGCCCAAATCCTCAAAACGCCCCCAAACCCACGCCTCCCCCCCCAAAAACAACCTAATAAGCACCTCAACCAACCTCAACCAACCCAACCAACCACCTCACCCCCCCAGTGGGAGAACGTGGACGTGTCCGTGCCCCTCACCGCGGAGACATTCGCCACCACCCTGTCACACTACCCCATAGTCGGTGGGGGGGGGGGGGTTTGCGTTTTGCGCTGTGTTGCTGTGTGTGCTGCCACACCCTCCTTGCGCGCGCAGCCTCGAGGAATCGGTCCCAACCAACACACACCCCCTCAACCCCCAACCGCCTCGCCCCTCCCCAGTGGTCAACTTTTACGCACCCTGGTGGGCTGACCGCGCGCGCGCGCGCGCACCGCCTGCCGCATGCCGCCGCATGCCGCCTGCAGCCTGCAGCCTGCAGCCTGCCGCATGCCGCACGGCGCATGCCGCCTGCAGCCTGGGCTGACGACTCCCCCCTGTCCCGTCCCCACCCCCCCAGGTGCCACTGGTGCCAGCGGCTGGAGCCCGCATGGGAGGCGGCCACCAAGGCGGTGCACGAAAAGGTGGGCGCCCGCAATGGCTGCGGGTTTTCCCGAGTTTGGGGGGCGGGTTTTCAATTGACTAGCCCGGAAGCACCCCTCCGAAAGCACCCAAACCGCCCCATAACCGGGCCCAAAAAGCTGGGGCGGTTCAGCTCAAAAGCTGGGGCGAAACAAAACACCGCCAATGACGCAAACCCCCAAAACAGTACCCCGAGGGCAGCGACAGGCCCCCCAGTACCCCCACCCCCCCACACACACACGCAAAACACCCCCCCCCCAAAAAAACAGTACCCCGAGGGCAGCGACGGCCGCATCCGCTTTGCCAAGGTGGACTGCACCGCCGCGGAGGACCTTTGCCGCGCCCACTTCATCACCGGGTTCCCCTCCATTCGCGTGTTCAGGAGGGGGAAGGACGACATCTACATCCAGGCGCGCCCGCGCGTTGCGTTTTTGTGTGTGGGGGGAGGGGTGGTGCCTTGTTTGCTTTGTGCCTCCGGATTGCTTGAATCCAGAGCCGCCCACAATACCCCTGAAAAGCCCCCCAAACGCCCAAAAAGGCCTCGGAAAGCCCCAAACCGCCCCATAACCGCCCCATAACCGCCCCCAAACCGACCTACCCAGGGCTCCCACCAGCACGAGGCCTACCTGGGCGACCGCACCCCGGCACGCCTCAAAGCGCCCCCCAAAAGCGCCCCAAAACACGCTCCAACAAAGCCTCGAAAAGGCCCCAAAGCCCACAAAACGCAAGCCGTTCATAACCCCCAAAACCGCCCCCCAAAACCCCACCCCAGGGCTCCCACCAGCACGAGGCCTACCTGGGCGACCGCACCAAGGAGGCTCTGGAGGGTTTTGCGGACAGCCTGGTGCCCTCCGCGGGGCTGCCGCACGCGCAGCACGGGCAGCTGGTGGTGGGTCCTTGTTTTTGCGGGGAAGGGGCCGGTCGTTTGGGTC
This sequence comes from Raphidocelis subcapitata, assembly GCA_003203535.1. Lineage (NCBI taxonomy): Eukaryota > Viridiplantae > Chlorophyta > Chlorophyceae > Sphaeropleales > Selenastraceae > Raphidocelis > Raphidocelis subcapitata. Next base: position 542,114 of record BDRX01000003.1, read on the forward strand.
TTGCTTGGTTTTGTTTGTGTTTGGTTTTCTTCTCCCCTGCGCGCGCCGTTTGCTTGCCGCGCACGGCCCCTGGAGAGAGACCCCCCAAAACAAACCCCAAGCCCCCAAACCCACGAAACCCCCAAACCCTACCCGTCCCCCCGTGGCGCGCCCGCAGGCCGCCCCCAAGGTTCACGGCTGCAACCTGGCCGGGTTCGTGCTGGTGAAAAAGGTGGAGGGGGGGGAGGGGGGCGAATGGGGGGTTGGGGGCGAAATGGGTGGGGGGGTGTGGACGCGAAAGGGGGACGCGCCCGGTCTGCCCCAATTGCCACACGCAACGGCCGCGCCACACCCTGAATCAAGAGAAACGGAGCCAAACAACAACAACCCCTCCCCCCCTAAAGGTGCCCGGCACCCTCCACTTCACCGCGCGCGCCGAGGGCCACTCGTTTGACCACGCGTGGATGAACATGACCCACGCGGTGCACCAGCTCTACTTCGGGACGCGGCCCAGCTCAAGGAAGCTGTGAGGGCTTTTGGGGGGGGCTTTTGGGTCTTTTTGGAATGGGGGGTAGGGGGCCTTTTGGGGTGGGCGGCGGCTTGCAGGGTGCAGATTGTGGGGTGGGGCCACCTCGCCCACCCCCAAGCCCCTTTGGGAGCTGAAGCGGATACACCCCTCGGCCCTCCCCCCTCTCCTCCTCAAACCCCTCTCCCTTTACGCCCCCCCCCCCAACCCCAGCTGGGAGCTGAAGCGGCTGCACGCCGGGGGCCTCACCCCCCGCCCCTGAAACCAAAAAAATACCCTCTCCCAAAACCAAACTCCCCCCCCCCAAACCAACAAACACCCCCCCCCCAGTTGGGAGCTGAAGCGGCTGCACCCCGGGGGCCTCACCCCCGACTGGCTCGACAAGATGGCCGGCCAGCTGTTCTTCAGCGACCACGCGCAGCACACGCACGAACACTACCTGCAGGCGCGCCCTTCCGCCGCTGCTGCGTTTGTTCCTTTGGCTGGGGGTGCCTTTGGTGAGAAGGCGCCCATGTGCATAGAATCATGCCCCACCCCCACCTGGCCCAAACACACGCCCCATTCAACCCTCCGCCCCACCCACCCTCCAAAAAAACCTCCCCCAGGTGGTGACCACCAGCATCGAGCCCGGCACCGGGGGGCGCGGCTCCCTTTACGACGCCTACGAATACACAGCGCACAGGTGGGGGGTGGGGGGCGCTTTTTTGGAACTGCGGCTTTGGAGGGGATTTGGGGGGGGGGCGGTCCTTTTGGCTGTTTTCCCCCTGGGGCCTGTCCGAGGCGCGGGCCGCAACCGCACCTCCCAGAAACTCTTTGCGCGACGGCTCGCCCCCCCTCCCCCTCCGCCCCGCCCCTGACTAACCCCCCCCCCACACCCCCGACTAAACCCCACCCCGCAGCCACACCTATATGACTGATGCCACCCCCGCGGCCAAGTTCACTTACGACATGAGCCCCATCCAGGTGTGGGGGGGGGTGCGCGCCTTGTGCGCTGCAAGCCCTGCTGCCCCTTTTGCTCACAGCAAGCCTCGCCGCCCCCTCCCCACCC
>BDRX01000003.1:543848-562261 GCA_003203535.1 Raphidocelis subcapitata
GTCTTCACCGTTGCGGGCATCCTGGACTCCATCCTCCACAACGTGGGCAAGATGGTGCGCAAGACAGAGCTCGGAAAGATCAGCTGAGGGGCTTAGTCAACTGTTGACCAAGGCCGGGCGGTTGGTCAACAGCGGCCCCCCGGGGCGGTTAGTCAACAGCGGCCTCTAGGCGGTTAGTCGAGAGCGGCCCCGGGGCGGTTGGTCAAAGCGCGCCCCCGCGGGTTGGGGTTTGAGGGTTTAGGCCCCTCCCCCCTCCCCCCCGGGCGTGGGTTGGTGGCGCGGGCCGGCGCGGGCTTTTAGTCATATGTACAGGCCCCAAGGGCGCGCACTCGCGGCGCGCCTGCGGCGGGCGGAGCGCGGCCCCGCCCCGGCGCGCCGCCCGTCCCTCTCCCCAATTGCTGGGCCCCTCCCTGCCCCTCCCTCTTCTCTTTCTCTTTCTCTCTTTCTTTGTCCCCCCCCCACCTTGCGATTCGAGCTCGGCCCACCATTTCAGTCCCCTAAAGGCCCGCAGCTCCCAAATTCTTAAGCGGCGCAGTGTCTGGAGGGGGTGAGGGCGCGCGGAGGGGCTTTCGCGACCGCCCTGCGGCCGCGCGGCGCCCCGCGGGGCCCCCCCTGCTGCGGCCCCGCGTGCGCAAAGGGGCCAGCCCCGGCCCTGCCTCCCTGCCTCCCCCCCTCCCTCCGAAACGTGTAAGCGGCCGCCTGCTTCCAGCCCTTGGGTTTGCCAGAGGGCGTGACGACGGGGGTTAAGCCTCATCTGATCTGGTGTGATGTGACCTGAAGGCGCGGGGGTGTTGTTACAAGGCAAGGCAGAAAGCCAGATCTCGCGTCAGATCGCGTTTGGACGGGCCGCGGCCGCCCCCAAAGCCCCCGAAATGGGGTGAGGCGCAGTGAGGGGATCCCTTATGGGGGGAATGGTTGTGGCAGGGGGGGTGTGAGGCCCGGAGCGGGCTTGGGGGGTGCAAAAGCGCGCGGCGCGGCGCGGCGCGCGGCGCGGCGCGGCGCGCGGCGCGGCGCGGCGCGCGGCGCGGGCGCGCCCCTCGCGAGCGCCCCCTGAGAGGGGCGAGCGATATGCAGCGCGGGGTCGCGCCCGCCCGCGCGCGCGCGCGCGGCGCGCTGCCAGGCGTTGGTCAAAGCGCGCGCGCGCAGAGTTTGACTGTTGGTCAATGCGCGCGGCGCGTTTGACCAAGCTGTTGGCCTGGGATTGTGCGAGCGAATCGGGGCCTTTTTTTGTGCGGCATGCGCACGTGTGCGGGTGCGCACAGTGCGGCATGTATGTGTGTTTTTTGGGGGGGTTGGGGGGTTGTTCCATGTGGGGTGTGCGTGTGCAAACGCATGTGCGCGCATTTTTGCGCGATGCAAGTGCATGCGTGCGTGCCAGGGCGCGATTATATGAGTCGCGGCGCGGCGCAGGCCCGCCCGCGGGGCGGCCGGGAAAATGCTGGACGGAAGCAAAGCCCCCCCGCCCGTGCGCGCGCGCGCGCCGCGCACGCAGGGCGAATGCGGCACGCGCGCGCGCGGGGGGGCGGCGGGGCAGCGGGGGGCGGCGGCGCCGAAGGGCTCTGGGAGCGCGTGCCGGCCCCCCTCCTGGGCTTGAATAGTTGCCTTTTTTTGAGCTTTGGGGGGCCCAACCGAATGCGATCTGAAAAGACCTCAAAAAGCGGCGGCGGGTGCCGAAATGCTCTCCCCCTCTGCCAAAGTGCTGGGCTGACCCTAAATGACGCTGGCCCTCGGGGGCCGGACCCAAAAGAGGTCCCGGCCGGTTCAAGATCCGGTCAAGATCACGAGATCAGATCACGCCCGCCAGCCGGCGTGGACCATGGGGCCGTAGTAGCGGTCGGTGCCGACGCGGCTGCGCCCGAAGAAGGGGTCGCCCTGGGGGGGTTGGTTTGGGGGTTGGGGAGGAGAGAGGGTTTAATAAGGAGCAGGGCTTGGGGGGATCATTTATACAGGGTGGGCTGCTTCACACAAAAGGAAACTTCAGCTACCCTGCGCTCCCCCCAAAAGAAACGAAACGCAGCCGAAACTCCCTCCCCCCACCTTGAAGCCGTAGGCCTCATCGCCGAGGTTGCGCGCCGACGCGGCCGCGGTGACGGCCTCGATGGCCTGCGCCGCGTTGGTGCAGACGCCGGCGGCAAAGCACTTGGCTACCACGCCGGCCGTGTGGGGGCTGCGGGGTGGGAGGAGGGGTGGGTTGGCAGCGGAGGTGAGGGCAGGGCACGGAGGCGGCCGTGTGCTGAGGGGGACGGGCTAGGGGGCGGGCAAAGGGGCAACCAAAAAGCATTTCTAACGAGGCGAACGGTGCGGCCGAGGCGGCAAGCCCTGCTGGCCGAGGCGGCGCGCCCCGCTGGCCGAGGCAGCGCGCGCGCGCGCGCGCGCCCCCTTCCCGTCTCAAATAACGAAAATCCCATTTCCCTCCCCCCCACCTGGCCATGGAGGTGCCGCTGATGGTGCGGTAGTCCATCCCCAGCTCCCTGGGCCAGGTGGACTTGACGTCCACCCCCGGCGCCGCGACGGTCCTCTTCCTGGCCGCGTCGTTCTTCCCCGCCTCCGTTCCGGATAGGAAGTACGAAAACGTCGCGGGGTTGCTGGCCGAGTCGATCGCGGTGACCGCGATCGTGCCGGGGCACGCGACCGGCAGCTGGCTCGTCCACGACCGGGGCCCGAACCCGCCGCCGCCGTTGCCGGCCGCGGCGACCACGGCGATGCCCGCGTCTGCGACGGCCTTGACCGCGTCGCACACCGCGCTGCTCGTGGGGTCCGCGCCGCCGTCGCCGCCGAGGCTCATGTTGATCACGCGGATGCCCTTTGACCGTCCGTTCTCCGCGACCCAGAGGAGCGCGTTGATTATGTTGGAGAAGGCCCCGCTGCCGCGCGCGTCGAGGACGCGGAGGGCGAAGATGGGGGTGCCGGGGGCGACGCCGACGACGCCGGCGCCGCTGTTGATCGCGCCGATGGTGCCGGCGACGTGCGTGCCTGGGAGGAGGTTGGGGGGTTGGGGGTTTGGGGTTTGGGGTTTAAGGTTTAGGGACGGGGGCGGGGGGTTGTTTCGGCTGCTGTTGGGTGGAGCTGGCTTGCAATTCGCAACGCCGGGGCGCGCCGCGCCGGCGCTCACCGTGGCCGTTGCCGTCCCGGTAGCCCTCGCCAGACACCCAGCTCTTGCCGCCCGCAACGACCAGATCACTTTGGGGGGGGGGCAAAGGGCGAGGGGGGGGAGGTTGGGGAGGTGAGTCAGGGGGCGGCTCGAGGCGGTGACGAATGGGCACGGGCGTGTGAAGATGACTCGGTGGCCGACGCGTGAACTCGGCAGAGAGGCTCTGACCCCGGCCATCCTTTCGGCTTGGCGGCGGAACCCATGCCCCTCAACCCCCCAAAGCAGCGAGCGGACAAAGGAAAGCAGCAAAGGAAATGCCCACTCACGGGTGGCCCTCGTCGATGCCGGTGTCGATCACGCCCACCACCAGCGGCAGCGGCGCGGTCACCTGCCCCCCCGAGGCGGCCTCGATGCGGGGGATGCCCCAGGGCAGCTCCTCCTTGGGCCTCAGGGGCTCTGGGGGGGTGGGTTTATGGGGGGGTTGGGTTTGGGGTTTGGGGTTTGCGTGTTTGGGGTTTTGGGTTTGGGTTTGGGGTTTGCGGGGATTGGGGTTTTGGGGTTGGGGAGGCGCAGCACGAAACACCAAAGACGACGTCCAGTCAGTGCCCCCCACACGCACACACGTGCCCGCGCCCGAGCGCGCACCCGTCGCCACGGGCTGCTCCGGCTTTGGCAGGTTGAGCAGCGCCTCCGCCGGCGCCTCCCCCGCCTCGTTCGTCGGCCGCTCCCCCGAGCCCTTGGCGCAGACCTCGGTTGGGAGGTCCTTGTAAATCATGGGAGGCACCCCGCACGCGCCCACCGCCTCGGCGTTTGCGAGGAGCGGCTCGGGCTCCTCGGGCCCCGCCCCCGCCGCCTTGGCCCGCCCCGTGCTGCGGCCGCAGGACGCGCTGCCGGCGTCGCCGGTGACGGTGTAGCGGTGCCACTGGACGAGGCTGCCCTTGGGGCCGCAGCGGCTGCCGCGGTACTGTACCTTGCTGCCGCGCGTGCCGCCGCACGCGGCGCCGGCGGCGACCTCGACGGCGACGCCGCTGAGCAGCTGCCCGCGCGCGACGCACTTGCCGGCGTCGGCGCGGCGGGGGGCGCAGATGTTGGAGACGGGCAGGGTCGCGGCGAGGGAGGGGGGCGCGCCGCAGTCGCCGAGCCACGCGGATGTGAACTCCTTGGTGGCGTTGCGGACCATCACGCAGCCGGGGACGCGCTCGCCGGTGGCTGCGGGGTTTTGGGGGGGTTGGGTGGGAGGGGTTTGAGAGGGTGGGAGGGGTTTGAGGGGGGGAGGTTTAGGGGGAGTGTGGGAGGCTCGGGCTTGGGGAGGGGGCGAGGGTTGTGGGACACGTTTCGATGGGGGGTCCCTCCGAGGGGCTCGCGGCCGCGCCGGCTTTTGTCGGGGAAGCGGCGGGCGATGGGGGGCGCCCGCGCATGCGGGGGTGGAGGCAAGCTTTCCACTCGCCGCCAAAGCGGCGGCGTGCTTTCCGCCACCCCAAGCAAGCAAAACAAAAGGCGCTCGGGCGACAAAAAGGGGGGCGAAAAAAGCAGGGGGCCGCGCACCCCTGTCGACGGCGTAGACGCCCGTGTAGCGCGCCTTGTCGAACCGGGCGCCGCAGCGCTCTCCGAACCACACGAGCAGCCGCCCCTCCCCGACGCACCCCGGCCACGCGTCCGGCGCGGCGCCGTGCGGCGCGGCGGGCAGCGCGCCGGCGAGGGCGGAGCCGGGGACGCACTGGACCTGCTGGATTGTGGCGTAGCGGTCCGGCTCCACGCGCGACACGAGGCCGCTCGCGAGGAGCGCCTCCGCGTCCGCCTCGGCCGCCGGCTGCGGCGGCGCGTCGGCGGCGGCGGCGGCGTCCGGGGCGACCGAGGCGGCGGCGATGTCCGAGGCGGCGTCGTCGGGGGGCGCGAGGCGCAGGACCGCGGCGCGCAGCGGCGCGGCGGCGGCCTCGGGGCCGCCGAGGGTTTGGGCGGACACGACGCGGCGGCGGCGGCGGCGGCCGGCGCCGCGGCGCTTGGCGGCGGCGCCGACGGAGGCGGCGGAGACCTCGGCTTGGGCGTCCTCTGGGGGGGAGGTCAGGATTTCTTGCAGCCTGGGGGGAGGGGGGGAGGGTGGAGGGGGAAGAGGGAGGGAGAGGGGGTGAGAGGGGGGCGGTTGGGGGGGCGGGGCGCGTGGGAGGAAGCGGCGGCGGGGGCCGTGGGAGGGCGCGCGCGGCGGGTCGGGGGGTGGCGGCTGGCGCGCCCGGGCGCGTCAGCGCGGGGCGGGCGCGGGGGCGCGCAGGGGCGACGGGGGCCCCGGCGCCGCGTGCGGACGCGATCCATTTTGATCCCAGGCCCTTGGCGGGGGCGGGGAGGGGCTGCCGCGCGGCGGCGCGCGAAAAGCGCCCGGCCCCGCCCCCCGGTGACGCCCCCGGTCCGGGTGGACTGCTGTGCGGGCGCCGCCGGGAGCGGCGCCCCCGGGGGGCCCTCAGCGCGGCGCGTCGGGCGCTCACCGCGCGAGCCCTTCCTCAGAATTGGCGACTTGGTCGTTGAAAGTGACAATCCACTGGCCGGGGATGGGCTGGCCCGCCTTGTCCTGGTAAAATTTCGCCTCGACGTCCTCCACGACGGACGCGGCCACCGACGCCGCGAAATAAACCGCAAGCGTCACGAAGACGACACCGCGAGCGCCCGGGCGCCCGCGGGTGGCCCGCATTTCGGTCCGCAGACTGGGGGGCCCGTGGGTGGGACGACCGTGCTGTGGGCTTGCGTCGCGGTCGGCCTTTGGTGCCTGCCAGCAGAATGTTGCTACAAGGCACCAGAGGTGAACTCGCGATGCGCGCGCGCCCCGATTAGAGCGGGGTGGCGTGCCCGGAGACACACCCGAATTCGGCACCGCGCGCGGGCCAGGCGCTGCCCTCGGCCCTCCCGCGGAGAGGCCCGCGCGCCCCGCGAAATAGGAACGGGAGTAGGGATGGTTCGAGCCGCGCGCGATCGGGGCGGCATCGCCCTCGCTCCGCTGGGGGTGCCCCCCCTCTCCAGAGGAAGCGTGCGGTCTCCCGCAGACCGCACACACGCACGCGCGCCGCCGTCCACGCCGCTCCTACGGGGCCGATGCCCACGACACCACCAGGCGGCGCCCCAAAAAGGTTGCTTTCCCTCGCTTTGTGGCGGCGAGACGCTGCCGCCGCCCGCCGGCGGCCGCCGGCGCGCGCGCCCAAAAAAGCACCCCAGCTGGCAACCGCGACGCCGCGAAGCTCCCCCCTCCCCGCGGCCCAAAAGCAGGCCCCCTCCCCAACCAACGCGCCCATCACAAAGGGGGGCCCCGCAAGCCAGGGTGTGCCGACCACCCGCCCAAACACAACACAAGCAACACGAGCCCTCAGTGCCCTCTGCTCGTGCGCGCGGCCAATCACCCACGCACCCTGCCCCCAAACACCCGCATAGCTCTCGAACGCGCCCGCGCACCCCGCCGCCGGCCGGTCCCCCAGCCGCCCTTCCGAGCCAGGCTTTGAGGGCTTTACAAACGGTTACAAACGCGGCCAGGGCAGCCGCGCCCGACGCGGCATCAAAAGGGGCAGCTGCACGCAAAACCAAACCGCCGGAGCCGCCTCTAGAGGCACGGGCGGGGCAGGAGGGAGGGACTGGCCGCCCCCGCCCCCTCCGCGCCGCAGCCGCGCCGCTCGCCTTTGCACCGCGCGACGCGCGGAGCGGCGCAGCGCAGCGCGACCCGGCGCAGGCTCAGGGCGCCCCGCCCGCCGCCGCTCGCGCGCCGCGCCCGTTCCCGGCGCCGCTCACGCGCCCTGCCCCGCGCCCTCCCTCCGCTGCTCTATGAGCCGCACCGCCGCCGCGCCGCCCATATAGAGCCCCACCAGCGGCACGGCCAGAAGGCCCTGGGTGAAGGGGTCCGTTGAGGGCGTCAGCACCGCGGCCACCACGGTGGAGCCGACCACCACGTAGCGCCAGAGGGAGAACATTTGCTCCGAGGTGAGCACGCCCAGCTGGCCCAGCATCACCTGGATCACGGGCACCTGGGGGAGGGGTGGGGTTTGGGGGTTTGGGTTTGGGGAGGTGGGGTCTAGGTTTTGGGGGTTCGGGGAGGTTTGGGGGTTTGGGGTGGGGGCCTGCGGCCTGGGGGCGCTTGACGGGCTGGGGGTTGGCGCGGCCGGGCACACCCCTAGCGTCCACGAAAGCACACTCCCAAAGCTGCCACCCAACTTCCCCCCGCCCCAAAAAACACCCACCTGGAACGACAGCCCCGTCGACAGCATCAGCACCAGCACAAACTGAAAGTACTGGTCGATTGACCACAGCGACTCCACCGCGCCGTCGGCGTATGAAACGAAAAAGTTGAGGGCCGCGGGGGTGAGCACCTCGTAGGAGAAAACCAGGCTGAGGGGGGGGGGTGTTTGGGGGGTTGGGGGAGGGGTTGAGGAAGGTTTGGGAGGGCGGGGTTTGGGTGGGGCGGGGTTGTGGGGGGGGCGTGGCGAGGCGGCTGCGGCGCAGCAGGGCGCTCCTCCGACCCAAAAAAGCGAAAATCCCCCCGTCAACCCAAACACCCCCCACCCCACCCGAAGTAGAAGAGAATGGAGGACCCAAACACGACGGGCGCGAGGAAGGTGCGCTCAGACTTGGTCAGGCCGGGCACGACGTAGGCGATGACCTCGTAGAGGACGGTGGGGGCGGCGAGGAGGAGCCCGCTGTAGCCCGCAACCTTTGGGTGGGTGTTGGGGGGGGGGGGGTTGGTCCTTATGAAAGTGCAGTGGGGGCAGCAAGCAGGAAGCCGCTGTGGCCCGGCGATCATTTCGGGGGCACAATGTTTGGGGGCCAAGTGCGTCCCCCTTTCTCCCTCCCAGCCCCTTCTCCGCTGCGGGGCCAAGTGCGTCCCCCTTTCTCCCTCCCAGCCCCTTCTCCGCTGCTGGATGGAGTCCCCCCCAAAGCCCTAATCCCCCCACCTTGAAGGTCGTGAAGAAGAACTCCCCGGGGCTGAGCTGCAGGAAGCGCACCCCCGCGTCCGCCACTGGGGCCTCGAGGAACAGCACCAGCTCCTGGGGGGGGGGGGGGGTGGGGGGGTGTTTCGCGGAGGGTTTGTTTTCGGGGCCGGCTTTTGGTAGTGGTGAGGCTGAACACACACCTCGCGTTGATGGCCGCCACTGCCGCCAACCTCCCCAGACCCCCCCCCCTCTCAAATACCGCCCCCGCCCCCCACCTTGCTGTAGCAGAAGCACCCCACCACCGCCACCAGCGCCGCCAGGCCCGCCACCAGCACCCGCTCCCTTAGCTCCTCCAGGTGGTCCCAAATGGGCAGCTGTTGAGGGTGTTTACGGGGTTGGGAGGGTTTAGAGGTTGGGTTTTGGGGGCAGTGTGCGTTCCTCGCGCATTGCTGGCGCACGCGCATTGCAGGCCGCGGCGCCAAGCGCCGGCCAGCGGCCGCGGCAGCCTCAGACGCCGCCAACGCGAATCCCTCCTGCAGCGCGCCGCGCGCCGCGCACGCCGCTGCCAGACCAAAGAAGCTCGCCTCAAAGTCGTCCGGCAGCTCCTCCTTGTCGGGAAACAGAAACTTTTGGACCGCGGTGGGCTCCTCATCCCCCTCCATGGCAAGCTCGAAGTCGATGGGCGCGGGCGGCTGCGGCTGCGCCGCGGCGGGCGGCTGGGACGGGGCCGGCGTCGAGGGGCCGGCGGCTGTCGAGGGGGAGGGGGAGGGGCGGACGGGTCAGCGGCGGCGGCGGCGGCGCGGCGGCGGCGGCGGCGGCGGCGGCGAGCGGCAGCAGCCTGCAGCGGGCGCGGCGCGCACGCGCCGCGGCGCCGCGGCGCACCCGAGTCGTCGTCCGTCGCGCGGCATGGCGTCGAGGCGCGGAACCGCAGCTGCTGCCGGGGTGCGGGGGCGCGGGACGCGCGGACGCGCTGCCCGAGGCCGCTGCCGCGGGTCCGCGTCTGCGGCAGCGAGGGGCCGGCACGGGCTCCCGCCAGCATCGCGACGCCGCTGCGGGATCTCAGAGATGCGTTCAAAACGCTGAAGCTCCGCGCGCGGAGGGAGGGCGCCTGGATCTCGAGCTGCAGGCTCGGAAAGGCTGGGGACGCCCGGCAAGCGCTGTTGGCTCCAGCAACGCGACGAGGTGGTGGTCGAGAGGCCCAGCGACACCGCCCGTTGAGCGTTCGTCGCCGGCGGCGGGCGGCGGCGGCGGTGCGGCGGGTGTGTGGGTGCCGCGCCGCCGCGCGTGCATTGCTGCGCTGCGCCGAGCCCCGCCGACGCCGCTGACGTCGCACGCGCGCGCGCGCGCGCAGCTGCCTGGCGGGCCGGGGTCGGCAAAACGTTTCGCGCCGCGCGCGCCGCAGCGCAGATTTCAATTTGAAAAGGCAGCGACTCGCCAAAGCTTCTGCCAAAAGAGCCACGCGCGCTTGACACGGCCGCCGGCGTGCAAGGCAGCGACCATGCCCGGCGCCGCCCCGCCGCGCGCGGCGCGCGTTGAGCCGACCAGCCTCGACCCCGAGCGGCTGGCCCTCGGCGAGCTGAGGTGGGCGGCCTTGGGCTCCTCCGCGGGGGGTTTCAACTTGTTGGGGAGGGGGGGGGGGGGGGGGGGGGGGGTGATGGCGGAGACGGCGGCGCGCGCTGACGGGGCGGTGGGGGGAAGGACCGACCGGGCGCCCTGGGCTGCTCGGTGTCCCACTGTGAGGAACAGCCCGGGGCGCCGCGCGCCGCCGCACCTCCGAGGGTGGGTTCGGGGTTCTCCGCTGGCGCACGCGCGCGCGCGCCGGCGGCCGCACACAAACACGGCGGCGGGGCTCGGGGACCCAAAGCCTCCTCGCCCCCTGCCCGCTGAGCCCAACACTTCCCCCCCCAGCCCCGACGTGCCTCACCACCTCCCCTCGACGCCGCCTCCCCCCCCAAAAAAAAAAGCGACCTAGCGCCGCGCGTTGGCGCCTACTCGCAGAGCGTCAGGGACTACGCGGCAAAGGCGGCGGGTGGGGCGCTTTCGCGGGTTGATTGAGCTGGGTGCGTTCGCTCGCGCAGGCGGGCCGGTGCGTTTGCGAACCGCGCGCCTCGCAGCCGCCGCCAATCGGCGCACACAGCATGCAGCACCGCAGCAGACACAGAAAACTTACCAACCCCCCCAAAAAGGGTTCGTCGGGGAGATCGAGGGCTTCCTGCGTGACGTCGGGTGCGGACCAAGGGAGGGGGGGCCAAACGAAGAGCGGCGCCGCCCCCGGCCCCCACTGCCGCGCCGCGCCCGGGTCGCACCCAGCCCTAGCACCACCCGCCGCCGAGCCGCCGTTGCGTTTGCCACCTGCCCGCAATGCACCCACTCAAAAAACCGCTCCTCGGCAGTTGCCCCACCGCGTGGCGGCCCGTGGCCCAGGCAGCAGCGTCACCCGGTGAGCGCGCGGGCAGCTGCTGATGGTGGCTGATGAAACGGTGATGTGCGGGAAAGGCAGCAAACCCCCTCCCCCAAGCCGATGCCAACGCCCGCTTCCCCCCTTTCCCCACCGCCCGACAGCTGGCGCCGCCCCTGCCCCCGCCCCCGCTGGCCCCGCCCCCGCCGCTCCCGCCGCCGCCGCTGCCCCCCGCATCGAGCCCATTCCCGTGGAGGTGCCCCCCGAATACGAGCACCTGCTCAGGTGGGGCGCGTTGACCGTTGACCGTTGACTGTTGACTGTTGAGGGTGTTTCACGAAACCCATTGACACACATCAGTCTCAACCCGCCGGCACCTGGCTCGGGAGGGGTGGGCTCCCGCACCAATCGGCGACTTCAGCACCCGCCGGCCGCTCTGAACCCGCCACCGAACCCGCCGCCCGCCCCTGCGCGCGCCCGCCCGCGCGCCCGTCGGCGTCGGCCCCCGCTGCCCCGCCGCCGCCGCAGGCGCCCCGCGCGGCGCGCGGCGGCGGCGGAGGCGAAGGACGCGCTGGGCGCCGCGCTGGGGGCGCGGCTGGCCAAGCCGCTGGAGCTCTGGGTCGAGCTGCAGGCCGAGGCAAAGGTGATGGGTCTTATCCATAGGCGCTGCTGGTCTGGCCCCCTGCCGTCAGTCGAAACTCGGCACGCGCCCAGCCCGCGCCCCCCTGCAAAGGTTCGGGACGCTCACCGGGGCAACTCGGGGAACCAAACCGACGCGCGTTCGCGCCCGCAGGCGCGCCTGCCCGAGCTGGAGCGGCTGAGGGACGCGCACGACGCCGCGCGCGTGCGCCTCGAGGCCGCGAAAATGGAGGTGGGGGGGAGGGGTTAAAGGTGCTGGCGCCACTGGCTAGTGGTCAGTCCCTGCTTGTGAGGGGCTCTGAAGGGTTTGCGCGCCGCGGCTGCTGGCGGCAGCCCCAACCCGTGCAGCAAAACAAGGTCGGCGCCCCCCCCCCCCAAAAAAAACCTCTCATCTCCCCGCCCCCCAGGTGCTGGCAGAGGAGTCAAAGGCGCCCCTCACGCTCACGCCCGGCACGGCGCAGCAGCAGTCGGCGCAGGAGGCGGCAGGCGCGGCGGCGCCCGCGACCGCGCCGCGCGCGCTGGCGCAGCTCCAGGCCGGCGGGTGGGCAGCGCGCCTTGCAGGGCTAGCTGTGCTCTGTTGCGCTCATGCCTCGGCTGCTTAGACCGTGTCGCTCACGTGCGAGCTCACACCATGCAAAACGACACGCGTCTCAACCCGCCGGCCGACTGACAAAAAAAACCGCCCCAAAACCGCCCCCAAACTAACCGCCCCAGCGCGCTCATGCCGCTGCCCGCCGTGGCCCAGCGGGCGGAGATGTACCGCCGGGAGGCGGCGCTGACAGATGCCACCCTCGCGTTTGAGCTGGCGAGGCAAAAGGCGCGCGGATTTTGAGTCTTTGGGAGCCCCCGGCTTTGCGATGTGCTGCACGCGCTTGCTGCCGCGTTTGATGGGGTGCTGCGCCGCCCGATCGGGGCGCAGCATGCTGGCTTCACTGCTCATCCTTTGAGCGCTCGCTTCCCTTGTGTCGTGGAGTGGGGTGGCATAGATGCGTGTGCATGCACGCGCTCACTGCTTGCGGGTCACTTTCCCGCAACCGCCCCGCCCCGCCCCGCCCCCCCAAAACCCGCCAGCTGTCGCTGTCGCTGGGCTGGCTCGCGTCGACGGCGGCGCGCCTCAAGGCCCTCGCGGCGCACGGCCTGCTGCACGCACTGGACGCCGCGGGGGCGCGTGAGGTGTGTGCGTGTGTTTTTGGGGGGGGGAGGCGCGCACCATCGCGAGGTTTGCCAGCGGAGTGCCAGCGGGGTGCCTTGCTGCGTTTTGCTGCGGCGCGTGTATGTCAGCAGTGTTTGGCCCCTGCTGCCTGCTCCTCTGGACTGCTGCCGCGCTGGCATGTTGACCCGGCGCCCGCCCGCCGCCCGCCCACTGCAGGTGCCCCTGGCCCTGATCCCCTCCTTCCCGCAGCACCTGATGGTGGGCGGGGGGGTTTCACAGTTGCCCGCTCTTTTCCGTTTGGCATCATTCGTGCGCGCGCCGGCGGCCGCGCGGCGCGGTGCCCCTTGATCCGTGCCGGCCCTCCGTCTCAACCCCCACCCAGCTCTCAAAACTCCGGCGCCGTCGACCAATCGCCCGCCCCGCCGGCGCTGCCCCGCCCCTTTCCCCCCGCCCGCCAGCCCCCCTCCCAGCAGGCCACCCTGGTGGAGCTCGTGGGGGCGGACCACGAGCGGCTGAGGCGCGCTGTGGCGGCTTACAGGGGTGCCATGGCGAGGGAGGTGCGTGGGGCGCCGGCGCGCGCGCGGACTGCCCTTTTTGGAACCGCCGCCCCTTTGCTGGGCTGGCTGGGGTTTCTCAGGGTTTTGGTTTTGAACACGGTCCTGCGACGCCGCTCCGGCTGCATGCCACGTCAAAGCCCTTCAGTTGCTGCTAGCACACCCCGCTGACGGCACCCGCCGGCCCCTCGCTCGCGCGCGCGCCGCCCCCCGCAGGCCGCCGCCGAGGCCACCGCCGCGGGTGCTGAGATGCTGGCCGCCGGCGCCGCCGCGCCGCCGCCCGCGGGGCCCGCAGCCACCGCCGCCGCCGCCGCGCCCGCCGCCGCCGCGGGTGCGGAAAGCGCAGGCCGCAAGGGCGGCGCGGAGGGCGCGGCCGCCGGGGCCGGCGGGGCGGTGGAGGGGGGGTGGCCCGCGGGGCAGGCCGCCCCCGGCGGGGGCCTGCCGGCGGAACCGCCGCCGGGCGAGGCGGCGCTGCTGGAGGGCCTGCCCCAGTCCGAGAAGGAGCGCCTCGCCCTCGCCGTCGCCGCGGGCGCCGATGCGGCGCGCGAGCAGGCGGGGGGGCGGCGGGAGGCGCTGGCGAGGCGCATGGCCGCGCAGGCGGCGGCGGCGCTGGCCGCGGTGAGCTTTCGTTTGGGGGAGGGGGAGGGGGAGAGGCGGGGGATTGCTCGCCGGCGCGCTTTGCGCGTGTGCGCCGTTTGTGCTTACAGCTGCCGCCGCCACGGGCACAACGCCATGGTGCCCCCCCCGGCCCCCAAACGAAACCGACCCCCCCCTCCATGGAATGGCTTCATTCCCCCCCACAGGAGGAGGAGGTGCTGATCCCGGCCGTGGAGCTGCACCTGGGTGGGTGGTGAAAAGGGGCGCGCTGCCTTTCTCGGGCCGTTTGCTGGGGCGCTGCTGGTGGGTCGGCTGGGACTGTGGGCACGGCGTGGGTCACAAGCCTCAATCACCCCCGCCGCCGTCGCCCCCTCTTTGCCACCCCCACCCGCGCCCGCGCCCAGGCGCAGAGCGCGCGCAGCGGCTGACCGCCAGCCGCGCGGCGGTTTGGGAGGCGCTGGCGCGCCTCGGCGGCGCCGACCCGAGGGAGCGCGCCTTTGACGCCACGGCGCTGAGGGCTGCGGGGCTGCTGGAGGCGCACATGCAGGCGTGCGGCTTTTTGTTTTTGTTGGGGGGGGGGGGCGGCGTGCGCTGTGCTGCGCGCTTTGGCGCTGCTTTTGGTGTTTGGGTTGTGGTGGTGGCCTGGTGGGTTGCGGTGCAAGACCACTCGCTTCTTATGACCCCCCAAACCCACAACCGACCACGAACCCCGCGCAGATGGAGGACGAGGAGGAGCTGCCGCTGCTGGCCCAGGCGCCCGGCGTCGCCGCCGGCGAGCTGGGGACGCTGGGGGCCCGCTACGCCGCCGCGGCGTCGCGGGCGCCGCCGCGCCCGCGCGCCGCGGCCGCGGGCGGCGGCCCGCTCGCGGCGGCGGCGGCGGCGGCGCACCGCGCGGCAGAGTCGCTGGGCCTGAGCCGGTCGCCGCCGCCGCAGCAGCAGCAGCAGGAGTGAGGATGGCGGCGCGTGCGCTGCCGGCCGGCCGACTGTACGGTACCGCCGCCGAGCCGCCCGCCTGGCGGCGCTTGGCGCGCTGCGCCCGGGCACTGGATTTCTGCGTGTTGCCCGGTCTTTGCCCGTCGACAGGGGCCCTCGTTGACTTGCCGAATTGTAGAGAATCGCCGTTGGTAACCGTTTGGCGCGCAGATCAGGTCGGCAGTGATCAGCAGGCCGCCGCGGACAGACCGGGCCAGCGGGCAGCGCCATGTCGTCCTCAGAGGACGACGAGCCGCTGCTGGCCAATTTCCTGGCGCGGCACAACGCAGCTGCCGTCGCCAAGCGGTCGAACAGCAGCGACAGTTCCCTCCCCGAATGGATCAAGACGCACCAGGTGCGTAGGGGTTGCGCGCGATGCGAATGTTGCTCTGGGAAGCGTATACGTGCGGGGCGGCGCGCCGCGCTGAGGCGGCGGGCGGCGCCGCGCTGCGCAGCGCGCGCGGCACGGCGCCGCGCCCGACCGCGCCGCGTGCCCCCGTCCCTGCGCCCCCCTGCAGACGCCGCAAAAGGCAGAGCCTAGCGCCAGCAGCAGCAGCGAAGGCGACGTCAAGGCCGCCAGCGTGCCTGCCACGCAGCAGCAGCACGGTGGGTCAAACGGGGGGGGGAGGGGCGTGCCTTTGCAGGGACCGCTTTGACCGCGCTGCCCTGCTTTGACCTTTTGCCCAAATGGCGGCGGCAGCAGCGGCCCGACAGCTGCCGCGCGCCCCGCCCGCCGGCCCCCTCGCCGCAGACGCCGACGACGCCGCCGGCCCCAGCAGCAGCCAGCCCCCCGCGCGCGCCTCCAAGCGCGGCGGCGCCGCGGGCACGCCAAAGCCGCGCGCCGCCGGCGCCGCCGCCGCCGCCGTGCCCGCCGGCACGCCCGCCGCGCCGGCCGGCACGCCCACTGCCGCAGCCATCGCGGCGGGGCTGATTCCGGCAGCTCCTGGCAAGAACGAGGTGGTAGTAATCATCCCAGAAAAGCTGTACCGAAATAAGATGCTCGTTGAGCTCGAGCCCGCCCCCCACGGCGCCACAGACCTTAGCGGCGACGTCGGCGCGGTCGGCCGCCTCGTCGTGCCGCCGCCCCCCGACGCGCCGGACGCCGGCGGCGGCGGCGGCGGCGGCGGCGGCGGCGCAGAGCCTGCTGGCGGCGGCGGCGGCGAGCGGGGGCTGCAGGCGCAGTCTTTCCAGCTGGACTTGAAGGGCGTGCTCTACAGCGCGGCGGTGCTGCCGCTGGCGGGCACCGCGATGGTGGTCAACATGGGCGCGACAGAGGCAAAGGTGCGGGAGCGGGGGGCGGTGGCTCACGCACATGCGTGTGTTTCGTGGTGTGTGGCTGTTTGTGTGAGGCTTTTGGGTGTGCAGGTGTGGGTGCGCGCGGTGTGCGGGTGTGCGCTGTGGGTGCCCGCCAACCCCCAGTGCTGAGAAAGGGGGCCCGTTGAACGCCGGCGCGCCCTGAACCGCGCCTCGACACCCTCCCCCTCGCCAGGTGGAGTCTGTTCTGAATGACTACGTGCGGTTAGTCGAGCAGGAGAGCAGCCTCGTGGACCTGCCGGGTGACGGGGCGCTGGGTGACGACCTGGTGGGGAGTGACGACTTTGGGGCGGGAGGCGTGGAAGGTGAGGGGGCGGGCGCAAGGGGGGGGGGGGGAAGCGGGGAGGGCGGGATGAAGATTGGTCCCGTGGCTTTACGCATGCCGCGGTGCTCTTGCGGCGTGCCCGAGTTTGCATGCGCTGCGCGCGCGCGCTTGGCCTCGCCGCTTCCTGAATTTCCGTGTCCAACCCCCCCTCTGCCGCTGCCCGCGCCCAAACGCAGACGACGACGGTGGCGCCGGCGCGGGCAAGGGCAAGAAGGGCAAGGCCAAGCCAAAGGCGGCGGCCGGCGGCGGCGGCAAGGGCGGCGGCGGCAAGGGCGCCGGCGGCAAGGGCGGCGGCGGCCTGAAGCTGAAAGGCGGCGTGAAGAAAAAGGCCGCGCCCCAAAAGCGCGCCGCAGCCGGCGCGGGCCGCGGCAAGGCTGCGGGGGGGAGGGGCGGCGGCAAGGCGGGCGGCGGCGGCGGCGGAGCCGCCAAGCCCAAGGCTGCGGCCGGCAAGGGCGGGGGCGGCGGCAAGGCGGCGGCGGCAAAGAAGCCGGCAAAGCGCAAGGCCGCGTCTTCAGAAGAGGAGGACTTTTTGACCGAAAGCAGCAGCGGCGGCTGGGACGACTGCAGCGACTGAGCGGGCTGGCGTGCGCTGCCGGCGGGGCGGCGGGCCGCCGGCTGCGTTGCCGCCTTTTTCGTGTTTTGTTTTGTTTCGGTTTTGGGCTGTGCGGGCCGCCGCTGTCTCGGGCCGAGCGCTGCACTCTGTGCTTTTAAGAGTAACCCCCTAAGGCCCTAACCCCTGCCTGCGAATGCCTTGCGCTTCAAAGCTCCTGGCAGTTTACACGGGGCGTTGCGTTTGCGGCGCCGCGGGGGGTGCACGCGGCGCGCTTGCGCGTCGCAGCTGCAGGGCGCGCTGCGCGGCGGGCGGCGCCCGCCGCTGCGGCGAGGCGGCCCCTGCGCTCGCTCCTAAAGCCTGGGCCTGAGGGCCCCCCTCCGCGCGCGCGCTCAGGGCGGCAGCGCGCGGGCGGGCGCGTTCTAGGGACGCGCCTGCGCGGGGGGCGGGGGGAGGGGCGGCCGCCGGCGCGGCGATGGCCGGGCGGGGGGCGGGCCGGCCCCTCCAAAAAAAGTCCTACATTCCAAGGGGATGGGTGGGTGCGCGCCGAGGGCTGCGCAAAATGCTGGGTGGGGGGTGTCCCGTCGGTTTTGCCTGCGCGGGGGCCGGCGGCGGCGGCAGCGAGGGCTGCCGCGCGCCGCGCGGCCGCGGCCGCGGCGCGGGGGGCGGGGAGTTGCCTGGGGCGCGTGGAGGGCGCGTGGGGGGGCGCCTGGGGCGCGCACAAGTGAGGGCGTGCAGTGCAGTTCAAACAGAGAAAAACTGGGATGGGAAAGGCGCGTGGGTTGGGGTGGGTAGGGGCCACGAGGGGCGGCGCTGTATGCAGCCGTGCCTTGCGCACGTGGGTGCTGTTATTTTTTGGGGCTTTTGTATTCTGTGCAAGGCGGCCAGGGGCGG
Organism: Raphidocelis subcapitata; assembly: GCA_003203535.1. NCBI lineage: Eukaryota > Viridiplantae > Chlorophyta > Chlorophyceae > Sphaeropleales > Selenastraceae > Raphidocelis > Raphidocelis subcapitata. Next base: position 561,234 of record BDRX01000003.1, read on the forward strand.
CGCGCCAACGGGGGTGCGTGCGCACCCGCAGCTGCCTTTGCTGCTATTTGGGGGAGGCGGTGGGGGGAGGCAGGCCGCTCTGCGTGTCGCTGCGGCCCTGCGCGCCATCGTCCGGGGGCCGTCGTTCGGTGGCCGCCGCCGGCGCCGCCTTGTTGCGGGGGCAGCCTTGGCGGGCCGCCGCCAGCCGCCGGCGTCGCCAGCCATTGCTGGCCGTCACCGGCGCGTCACCAGCGGCGCGTCACCAGCGCCCCGCGAAGACCGCGTACCCGAAGTACTGCCCCCCGCTGGGGCTGCTGATCGCGTCCCCCGAGAAGCCGCGGTCGGGGTGGGCCTCCGCATAGTTCCTCATCAGCGAGGTGATGCGCTCCATCTCGGTGTCGGTCTCGCTGGCGCACTCGCCGGCGGCGTAGCAGCGCGCGACGATGCCGGAGACGTGGGGCGCGGCCTGCGTGGTTTCGGGCGCGCGGGAGAGATAAAGAGGTTGGGAAATGGAACAGCGTGCGCGTGCGCGTGTGTGTGTTGGGTTGCTTGTCCCGCACCCGCCCTCCAGGCTTCCCAGGCGCCCTCTAACCAACCCTCCAAACGCCCCTCCAACGCCCCTTGCAACACCCCTCCCTCGCCCTCCCTGCCCACCATGCTGGTGCCGCTCATCGAATGGTACCCCAACGGCACGCCCCGGCTCTTGGACGGCCGGTCGACGGGGTAGGTGCTGACGATGCTGTCACCGGGTGCCGCCACGATGCGGCGGCGCCGCGCCTCGGTGGCGGCGGTGCCGGGCAGCCAGTTTGAAAACCAGGAAAAGCCGTCGTTGCCGGGGAGGCCGTCCTTGTCGGTGAAGGAGGTCACCTGGGGTTTTTCAGGTTTGGGGGGTTGGAGGTTTTGAGGTTTTGAGGTTTTGAGGTTTTCAGGTTTTGAGGCTTGGGTTTTGGGTTTTGGGTTTTGGGGTTTGGGGTTTGGGGTTTGGGGTTTGGGAAGCACAGGCAGGCAGCACACATGGCGAGGCTGCGGTCTGGGAAAGGAGCCTGGCA
>BDRX01000003.1:562291-631816 GCA_003203535.1 Raphidocelis subcapitata
GGGTTTGGGGTTTGGGGTTTGGGGTTTGGGGTTTGGGGTTTGGGGTTTGGGGTTTGGGGTTTGGGGCTTGGGGCGGGATGCGTATTGGGTGCTGGCGGCCCTGGCCGAGCAGCGGCTGCGTGCTTGGCACCACGCCAGCACCCCAACACCCCCCTCTCAACAGCCCCGCCCCCTCCCGAAAAAGGGCCTCACCGCCAGCGCCTTGGGGCACGCGCCGGGCGCCTCCCCCATCATGTTTGCCTTGTTGTTGCCGCTCGCCGCGACGACGGTGATGCCCTGCCGCGCCAGCGCGGCCGTCCACTCGCACTGGGGGTCGGTGTCGCCGCCGCCGCCGGTCAAACTGAGGTTGACCACGCGGATGCCCAGGGCGCGCGCGTTGTAGTAGAGCCACTCATAGGCGCGCAGCAGGTCCGAGGTTGAGCCGGTGCCGTCCGAGGCGAGGACCTTGAGGGAGTAGAGGGGGATGCCTGCGGTTGGGGAGCGGTGGGGGGTTGGGGGGAAGGTTTTGGAGGGAGGTTTGTGGATTTGCAGTTTGTTTTTGCGAGGGCCCCATTGCAGGGGAGAGCCGCAAGCGCGAGGTCAAACTGCAGACGGGGCCCAGGCACGCGCGAAAATCCCCCTCTGTCTGCGCACCCGGCGCGGCGCCGATGATGCCCTGGCCGTTGTTCTTGGCTCCGAGGATGCCCGCCACGTGCGTGCCTGGGTGTGGGGGGGGGGAGAGAGGGCGCCCAGCAAATGAGATTCAGGGCGCGGGGGTGAGGCCGCGGGTGTGCGGCATCTTGAGTGACGCGCGGCGCAGCGCCGCTGCCGAGTTGGGGCCGTGGTGGCGCAAAGCGCCCACCGCAAGGCGCGAACCCCAAGCAGCCCGCGCCACGCAGCCCCAACCCACCGTGCCCGAGGCCGTCGCTGTAGGGGTCCGCCTTTGGGTCGGTGGAGCACATGCTCTTCCCGCCCACAACGTTTAGGTCCGGGTGGCGCCGGTCGACACCGGTGTCGATGATGGCCGCCGCCACGCCCAGGCCTGAGAAATCCGGCACCATGTTGTCATCAGAAACCACCCCGATGCGGCGCATGTTGACGTGGACGGTCTCGTTTGAGAGCAGCGGCACCTTGGGCAGCGTGAAGCGGCCGTCGGCGGGCGCGGCGGGCAGCGGGATCGGCGCCGGCGCCGGCGCGGCGTGGGCGGGGGCGGGCGCGGGGCCCGCCGGCGCCGGCGGGCGGGGGCCCTCGGCGTCGGGCGCGGCGGCGTCCGGCGCCGGCGCGGGCGCCGGCGAGCGCGAGCCGGCCGGCGCGGCGCCGCGCTCGAGCGCGGGCGCCGGCGCCGTCGCCGGCGCGGGCGCGGCCGCGGGGGCCTCGCCGGAGGGCGAGGAGGTGCAGACGCGCGACGGCATGCCCGTGTTGTACTGCGGCGGCACGCCGCACGCGCCGAGCCACTGCGCGTTCCAGCGGGCGTCGTCCACGTTGCGGCTGAACCGGCACGCCCGCCCGCCCTCGGGCAGCGTTATGCTGCTCCACCGCACCCACCGCAGCCCGGGGCCGCAGCGCACGCCTCGGAACACCGCCGCCGACGTGGACACGCCGCCGCACTTCACGGGCGCCTCGAGGGTGGCGCGGAACTCGTCCGTCTCCTCCGGCGGCACGCAGCCCTGCGCCGCGCCGCGCTTTGCCATCGTCGACTCCGCGCACAGCCTCACCGGCAGCGTCGCCGCGACGGCCGGCGCGGCGCCGCAGCCGCCGAAGTTGGCGGCGTTCCACGGGTCGGGGTCGCGGCGGGAGCGGTAGCGCACGCAGCCGGGCACGAGGGAGCTGTTTGAGGCGTAAAAGGCGTACATCCCCACCCAGCGGGTGGCCGTGAGGTAGGAGTTGCACCGCTCCCCGAACCACGCCACCTTGGTCACGCCGGGCACCCAGCAGCCCGGCCAGTCCATCCCCTCGGGGGTGGCCACCGTGCCCGACAGGTAGGAGGGCGGCACGCAGCCGGGGCCGGCGGCTGCGGGGGCGCGAGGGTTTGGTCGAGTGGGCGGGGTATTAGGCGGCGCGGCGGGTCTTTCCGGGGAAAGGAGCGATGCGCGGGAGGGCCTGCCCGCCCGCAGCCGTCCCGTGCGGAAGCCGGAGAGGCCCACTCCGACACGGCCCGCCCCCAGCCCCCGCACACTCTCAAACCCACACCCCGCGCCGCCCCACTCACTCTGCCCCGCCGTGGGTACGGCGCCCTGCGCCACGCTGATCACCCGGTCCTCCGCCACCGTCGACACCCCCGCCGCGCCCCTCATCGCGCGGACCACGTCCCGCCCCTCGAGACGCGGCGACACGACGAGCACGGCGCCGCGCGGCGCGCGGCGGCGCGCGCGCGTGCGCGCGCCGGCGGGGGCCTCTCCGTCGGCGGAGTCGCCCCGGACGGAAGCGATGCTGACCCGCCCCTCGGGCTCCTCCCTGCCGCCGAGCATATGCTCCACCCTGAAAAAGCCGAGCGCGCCGCCGTCGGCGCCGGCGGCGGCGGCGGCGAGCGCGCGGCCGGGGCGGGCGTCGGAGGCCGAAGCGAGGCCCTCGACGCGCTTTTGGAGGCTGCGGGTTGCGGCGGGGAGGGGGGTTTTAACGCGGAAGGGTGGCGTGGTCAGAAAGGCAGGCGTGGTGGGGTTGGTCGGCCCGCTCACGCCCGTGCGCAGCACAGTTTCGCGGGGCGCGCCGGCCCCCTTCAAAGCCCGAGCCGCGCGCAAGCCCCCGGCCTTCCCCCCAATGCGTGCGACGCCCGCTCACTCCGCAAGGGCCGTGTCGGTGGTGGCGTTGGGGGTGAACATGACAATGAAGCGGCCGGGGATGGGCTCGCCTGCCCTCCTGCTGCCTGCGGGTGCGAGGTTTTTGGTCCGGAGGGCGAGGTGGGGGGGGGGGGGGGGGGTGTGGGGGGGGGGGGGGGGGGGGGGGGGGGGGGGGGGTGGTGTTTTGCGCGCCAGGGGTGGCCTGGCACAGGGTCAGTGCCGCGGGGAAAGCAAGTGGGAGCGGGGCCGTCGCCGGGGAAGAGGCTGCGGCGGCCATGGCCCACCCCCGTAGGGAGCGCAGGCGCGCGCGCGCGCTTGCCTTGGACAAGCTCGCCGGGCTCATCGGCGTACGCCAGTCCGGCCGCGTCGGACTGCGCGACCAGCTCCGGCGAGGGCCCCTCGAGGCTGCTGTAGCTGCCGTAGCTGCCGCTCACAGCGCTGCTGCTTGTTGCTGCGGCGGCGCCGGGCCCCGCGGCCGCCGGCTCGGCGGGGGCTGGGAGCGGCGCGAGGACCGGCGAGAGCGCGTAGCCGGCGCCGGCGGGCTGGATGGCCTCACCGCGCACCGCAGCCGCGCAAAAGCACAGAGTCGCGAATGCGAGGAGCCAGGTCGCGCGGGGCGCGGCCCCTCCGCGAGCCCGCACAGACCGAGCGGCCGCAGCCGCCGCGGGGCGGGTTCCGGCCATCGCAGCCTCTGGAGCGGTGATTCCGGCGTTAACGAGCCTCCGTGCTATATGAGCGGCGATTAGAGAAGTTTCAAAGACCTGGCCGCTGAGGGCGGCTCCCCATCGCCGGCCCTTGGGCAATGCTCGGCAGGAGAGGCCTGCGACGAGCTTTATTCGACAAAGTTTGGTCTAAAAAATCCCTAGCACGACCAATGGACAAGGTGCGCGCCCTGAAAGCGCTTCCGTTCGGCCGCCTTGCCTTCTCGGCGGGCCACGAGGAGGCCGAGGGCAGCCCAGTGGGCAGCGAACCTGGCGTTACGCCTTTGAAACGACTCAAAATCGACTATTACCCTTTCTTGTCCGCTGAGAGGCATCGGCGGCTCCTGTCTGCGGGGCGGGGCGAGGCGCCTGGACGCCTTGTTGGCGGCGGCGCTGCGGCGGCCGGGACGAGGACAATGGCATGCGCGCTGCGGCGGCGGGGCACGCTCCGCACGAGCGCTGCTCGTCCGCGCGCTCAATCCTAGCCCCGAGCATCAGAGCACCCCACAAACCTCGAACATCTGCGGTGCCTTGAGCGCTGTTGACGGTTCGGGACGCGCCTGTTGGCAGTCACCCACCCACCCCGAGCGCGATTCCGGCACGGCTGGCGGTCGCGAAAAGTTGGATTGGACGCATGCACTTCAAAACCGCCGCGAAAGGCGTCACTAACCCGTCTCGTTGGCAGCCCACCTCCGAGGGCGCTCATTCCAGCAGGGCGCGGCCAGCGCGTCCCCCCCAGGGCCTTCGCGATGCGGAGGACCCGCTGGAGCCCGGCACTGCTGCTGGGGCTCGTGCTCCTGGCCGCCTGCGGCCAGGCGCAGGGCGCCGCCACGCAGCAAGGTCCCCAGGGCCAGGGCCAGGGCCAGCCGTCTGGCGAGTGCAACAAGGGCAACAAGCCCGGCGAAGTGACCGCCGTCAAGACGCTGGTCGTCGATGACTCCACCGTCGACGTGAGCACAGGGCGCTGCGCCGGCGGGCCGGCGCGCGGCCGCCGCGGGCCGCGCCGCGCGCCGCCGCGGCGCCCGGCAGTTGGCCGCCGCCCCACCCGCCCCGCCGCCGCCGCCCGCGCCCCCCGCCCACCCCCCGCCTCCCCGCCTCCCCCCGGCCCCCCCAGGTGATCTGGATCCCCCCGAGCAGCGACGGCTGCTTCGACAAGTTCACGATCACCGCCAAGGACGCCGGCACCGGCAAGGCCCTGGAGACAAAGTCCTCCTCAGACGGCCTGCGGGTGACCTACAGCGGCCTCACCCCCGGCGCGACCTACGAATTCTCAGTCACCGCCAACGGCCCCGCCGGCAGCGGCGGCGGCGCGTCCGCGCGCGCGGCGCTGCCGCCGTCGACGCTGGACGTGACGCCGGAGGCGCCGGAGAGCCTCACTTCGGTGGCGGTGGCGGAGGACTCGGCGTCGCTGACGTGGGCGCTGCCGGCGGGCAACCCCAAGGTGTGCGCTCCCCTGCTTTTGCGTGTGTTTGCTCTTTGGCGTTTGTTTGCGTGTGTGCGTTTGTGTGTGGGGTGACGGACGGAGTGTGGGTTGACAGAGGGGGGTGGAGGCCGTTTGTCAAGGTGCGACAGGCGGTACAAGGGGCGCAGCCCCGCAACCCCGCTGCAACCCCAAACCAACCCCAAACCCACCACCGGCCAGGTCGACGTGTACGACATCCAGGCAGTGCCCGTTAACGCCACCGGGTGCGGTTTCGAAACTGCTGAACAAACCGTTGGGTGTCTGCTTTAATAATCGCCAGCAGCTGCCTCCCACAAAGCCCCCCCCCTCCCGCCGGACCCCACACCCCCCCCCCACCCCCGCGCCGCCCGCTCCTCTCCGCACGCAACCGACCCTCCCCACCATACGACCCCTCGCACACCTCCCCCCCGGCAGCTTCCCCACCGGCGGCCAGAACATCAGCACGCAGGTCGGCGGGGACACTCTGTCCACCACTGTGCAGGGCCTGCAGCCCGGCGGCAACTACGTTTTCGTGGTCAACTCCAAGAGCAAAAAGGGGACGTCCAAGGAGCCCGCGGTTTCTTTCCAGCGCATGCCCCTGGTGGGAGGGGGGAGGGGAGGGGGGGGGAGAAGGGCAGGTGGACAGGGGAGGGGAGTAGGGGGGAAGAGGGGGAGGGGGGAAGAGGGGGAGAGGGGAAGAGATGCAGCGGGAGGCCCCCACCCCCAACACACACAAAAGCACCCGCCCACCCGCTCCGCCCAACCGCCAACCCCCCATCCACTCGCAGTCCGGCGAGACCCCCCCCGCCGCGCCCACCGACCTTTACGCCGTCCCCGCCGGCCCCGGCGCCGTGGCGCTGAAATGGAACCCCCCGACCTACGCCGACCCCGACTTTTACCAGCTCGGGTGGGGCATCGAGGCGCCCTGTTGTTTTTGTCTTTGTACTGCTTTGGTTAAGTTTTGCTGCGGGCGTTTGTAGTGTTTGCTGCCTCTTGGCCGCTTCAGAGCTGCTGAAAACGCCCACGCCCACTTGCGCTTGCCCACCAAAGCCAAAAAAACCCCGACCCCCCCCAAAAAAACAGCATCACGGAGCTGGATGCCAGCGGCAACGCGCTGGGCGACACCAACGTGATCCCCTACAAAAACACGACCGCCGTCATCAGGGACCTCACCCCCGGGTCCACCTACCAGGTTTGTGGCGGTTTGGGGGTTTGGTTTGGGGTTGTTGGCTTGCGAGGGGTAGGGGGCGGTCGTTTTGGGGGGCGGGGTGGGCACGTCGGAGTTGCGGTGCCGCGTGAGCGGCGCGCGGAACCCCAAACCCGAAGCAAAGCCGAGCAAAAGCCGAGCCCGCGCTGAAAGCACAGCAGCTCGGCAAAACGCGGCACACTCGAGCAAACTCTACCCTCCCAACCCCCGAAACCCCCAACCGCAACAAACCCCCCAACCCCCCAACCCCCCCCCCAAACCCCAACAGCTGACTGTCCAGTCCTACTCCACAGCCTATGACGCCGGCGACGCCACCGGGGTGGCCTACACCGTCCCCACCGACTACGCTCCTCCCCAGGACGCGCCCCAGTACGCGCCCAACAACCTGCAGGCAAACGTTGTCGGCAACGAGGTCCAGGTGGGGCTGCCGTCTGTTAAGGGCTTTGCTGTTCTGGAAAGGGGGGAGGCGCTTTGGCGCTGTGCTTTTCGGCCTTGGCAACCGTGTTTTGGCCTGCCCTGCAGGCCCAGGCATTCTGCCCTGCAGGGAAGCTGCCGTTTACGGCCTTGCCTCGCAGCCTCCCCGCCTCCCGTTCCCACAAGCACGAGCAAAAACCTGACCCCCCGCCTCAACCCCTCCCCCCCAAAACCCAGCTCGCCTGGGAGCCCGTTGACGGCGCTGGCTCTTACATGATCATTCCCTACGACTCGTACAGCGGCCGCAGCCTGGGCATCCAGTACACCTCCTATGACGCCTCCATCGCCATCGACGGCCTCCCCCTGGGGCAGGCCATCGACATCGTCGTGCAGGTGGGCTTTGGCATAACAGCTTGTTGGCTTAACTGTTTTTTTGGCTGAACAGCTTTTGTGACTCCCCAGTTTTGAAAGCTGGCTGTTGCGGGCAGCCGTGGCGTCAGGCAGCACCAATCATTCCCTCGCCCGCGCACCCACCAGACCTCGGGCCGGGAGCCGGGGCAGTCCCACCCCCCCTCAAAACCCCCCTCCTCAAAACTCTTCACCCCCCTCCCTCCCCCCCCAAAGGCGGTCAACGGTGACTCCTACTCTGACCCGACCTCGGTGACTGTTGAGATTCCGATGCCGACCAGCCCCGAGACCTACGGTTACTACGGCTATGACTACAACTACTCCCCTTACGCCGGGTGAGTCAGCGAGTCGGGGGCTTCTGCGGTTTCTGCGCTGCGAGTGGGGTCAGCGTGGGCACCACAATGGGGGCCTGATTCCTCTCAACACCCCGTCTCACTGACTGAACCCGCGCACCAAAACCCTGGAATACACACGCGCGCCAAACTTGCAAGAAACGCGTGCGCCAACCTTACAATAAACGCGCGCCAATCTCAACAAAACAGGTACAACCCCTACATGCCCTACTGGTACTCCAACTACTACCCCGTGGGCTGGTACAACGTGAGCAAACGTAACCCCGCATGCATTGACCGCCTTTGACACCGCATTTTGACCGCCTTTTGACCGCACTGCCTTGCCACTCCAGGAGCCGCCAGCACCGCTCCGACACCGGGGCGGCCTTGCAAACAGCCTCACTGCCTGCCTGCAGCGCTCCGCCCCCAAACCCCGCCTCCCTCCCGCCTCCCACCCCCCCTGTCTCCCTCCCTTCCCTGCTCCCCTGCCCTCCCTCAGTACTGGTACCCCGGCAAGTGGATCATCAACGGCATTGCCAACGTGCTCAACCCCTTCAACCACTTCTGTGAGCGCCAGGGGCTGCGTGGGGTTTGACCCAAATCATTACTGACAGGCCTGGGGCCGGGGGCCTGGGGCGGCGCTTGTCCAGGGGGCGTGCAGCCCTGCCTGGCTGCAGCGGGCGTCGGCGCGCGCCTGCAGCGCGGCCAGGCCGTGCCCCCTTCCCTGCACCAGTCGCTCCCCCCATCCAGAAAAGACTCACGTAAACAACCGAAACCGAAACCGCCGCCGCAGGGGGCGCCGGCTGGTGGTACTACCGTCCCTGGATCAACCCCCTCTCCGCCCTCAACCCCTGGCGCCCCTACCGCCCCTACTGGAGGAACAACTGGGGCGGCTACGGCGGCTGGGGCTACGGCGGCTGGGGCTGGGGTGGCAACAGGGGCCCAGGCCTCCTGAACCGCCCGGTCAACCTGCCCAACCGCCTGCCCGGCCAGCTGGGGCGCCCCACCACGCGCCCCACGCAGCTGCCCGCCGTCAAGTGAGCGGGCTTGCGCGAGACCGACTGCGCACGCGCATGCCTGTGTCTGCGTTTGGTGTGTTGGGGTTTGTGCCTGCCTTGCGCCTTGCACACACATGCGTGTGGGTGTTCACGTGCTGCCTTCGCTCCGTCGCGCCGACCACGCTCCAACCTGGCCTCCCCTCCCCCCATACCCCTCCCCCCTCCAGGCCCGGCGCCGGCTGGGGCAGCGTCCGCCCCAACCGCCCCTCGATCCTGCCCGGCAACCTCGGCGGCGGCGGCGGCCTCACGCGGCCCTCGATCCCCAACATCCCCACGACTCGGCCCAACTTCCCCAACACCGGCCCCTCCCTCCCCACGACGCGCCCCAGCTTCCCCAACACGGGCCCGTCGCTCCCCACCACCCGCCCCAGCTTCCCCAACACGGGCCCGTCGCTCCCCACCACCCGCCCCAGCTTCCCCAGCACGGGCCCCATGACCCGCCCCGCGATGCCGGGCCCCAGCGGCGGCTTTGGCGGCGGCGGGGCCGGGGGCTTCGGCCGGCCCGCGGTGACGCGCCCCGCGCCGCGCCCCATGGCGCGCCCTGCGGGCGGCGCCATGCCCATGATGATGGACCGCCGCGGCCGCCTGTGAGGGGCTGCTTTTGAGGCGCCGCGGCCGGCTGTGAGCGGCTGCTTTTGAAGCGCCGCGGCCGCCTGTGAGCGGCTGCTTTTGAGGCGCCGCGGCCGCCTGCGAGCGGGTGCCGACCAGCTTGCTGTGCGCTGTCGCCGGCCCGCTTTTTGGGCGCCCGCGGCGGCCGGGGACCGCGCCTGTCGGCGAGCCGGTGTCAAATGAACGCTTCGCACGTACATATGATTTCAGCGGCGTGTGGCTTTCACTCAAGGAACCCCCTCTCGCGGCGCATACGCTTCCAATGGCCACCGCCCATGCGGCTTCCGGCAATCGAAAAGACACCACGTTTCGCGGCGTCACAGCCGGCCGCTTTATCTTTAACCGTGCCGCGCCGCCGGCAGCGGGGCGGCGTGCAGGGCACGCTTGGCGGGGCCTCCCCAAAACCCCAGCCCCGCCGCCCGAGCGGCCCGCACCCGCCCCACCTGCCACCACGCCGCCCGCCCAGGAAGTTGCTTTGCAGCGCGCCCCGCGGCCGGCGCGGGCGCACGTGCTGAGGCGCCGGCCGCCTCGCGCACCCGCCCGCGCCGGAGCCTGCGCAGGAATGTGTGCCCTCATACCCCCCTCCGTTGAACCCCCTGCCTGCATCAGTAACCAATCGCTGCCGTCCTCGCTTTGCGGTGTGGGGGCAATGGGGGCTGGTCAATCATTGGTTATTACCCAACAAGTCAACAACAGAAGGGCTTCCCCACGCGCCTTGAGAGGCGCAGAACGCGGGCACACGCAGTGCACAGATGCGACAGAACAGCAATTGGGGCGCAGTTTCGATGCCTGGCGCGAGTGGGGCCGTGGGGCCGGGGGCCGGGCAGCACATAGAGGGGGAACACGCAAAGGTGTGCTGCAGCAGTTGGGTTCATAAAGAAGCCGGAAATCTTTCCCAAACAATGCCGCCAAAGACTCAGGGCCCACCGCTGCAGCAGGGCACTCAAAAGGGAGCACCAAAGAATGGGGTGGCGGCCCACGTCAGGCTCAGGCCTGCTCAATAATCGCCCCCATGCGCTGCCCGTCCCCGCTCGCGCGCGGCGCCAGGCCCGCCGCGCCGCCGCCGCCGCCGCCGCCGCCGCCGCCGCCGCCGCCGCCGCCGCCGCCGCCGCCGCCGCCGCCGCCGCCGCCGCCTCCGCTGCTGCTGCCGCTGCCGCGCCGGGCGGTTCGGCTGGCCGTCCGGCTGCCGGCGCGGCCGCTGCTGCCGCTGAGGAGCCGGCTCGCCCGCCTCAGCTCAAGGGCCGATTCCATCCGCTCGGCCGCCACTTCTGAGTCATTGTGGTTGGCCCAGCGCAGCGGGAAGGCCGCCACAAAGGCGCCCGCCGCGATGATGGCGCCGGCGACGACCCACATGGGCCCGTTGAAGCTGCCGGTGGCGGTTGAGATGGCGCCGATTACGTAAGGGCCTGGGGGGTTTATTTGGCAAGGGGGCGAGGGAGGAAGGGGGGACTCAGGGCTGGGGGGCGGCGTGGCAATGCAAACACAGACCCACGCAGCAGCACCGCGACAGGCAGCGGCTGCGGCTGCGGCTGCGGCTGCGGCTGCGGCTGCGGCTGCGGCGGCTGCGGCTGCGGCTGCGGCGGCTGCGGCTGCGGCTGCGGCTGCGGCTGCTGCGGCTGCGGCTGCGGCTGCGGCTGCGGCTGCGGCTGCGGCTGCGGCTGCGGCTGCGGCTGCTGCGGCTGCTGCGGCTGCGGCGGCCCACCTACGAAGCCCCCAATGTTTGCGAGGCAGTTGACCGCCGCCAGCCCCAGCGCGCGCTGCCGGCCGCTCATCAGGGAGGTGACCCAGGAGACGTCGGGACCGTCAGAGGAGTTGATGCCGACGCTGCGGCGGTTTGGGGGGGGGGTTGTTGCGTGTGTGTGGGTGAAGGATACATTTGGGACTTGTGGGGGACGGGTTCAAGCGGAGACACACGTGCGCTCTGTTCGCCAGGCTGCGCCACGCTGCGCCAACATGGAAGCATTGTCGGCGCCCCCCTCCCCCTCCCGCTCCTCCTCCCGGTCCTCCTCCCGCGCACCTGGCAATCACAAACAGCGCAAACGCCCAGCGCCGCGCCCCCGCCGCGAGGCACGCCGGCACCAGCGCCATGAAAACGCCCCCCGCCACCCACGGCACCGCGATGTGGACGCGGCGCTCGCCGGTGGCTGAGGAGTGCAGCGCGTTGGCGGCGTGGGAGAGGGCGCCGAGGACAAAGGGGATGGCGGTCAGCAGGGCCGCGTGGGTCTGGTCGGAGGCCGCGGGGCCCAGCATGGAGCGGATCATCAGCTGGAGGGGCGGGGCGGGTTGGTTTGGGTGGGTGGGTTGGCTTGTTTGTTTGTTGGTTGGGTGGGTGGGTGGTTGGATGGTTTGTTGGTTTGTTGGTTGGTTGGGTGGGTAGGTGGCGTTTCGTGCCCCAGACCTGGAGCGAGCCGCCGGGGGCAAGCCAGCCCCGCCAGCGGGCGCCAATGCGGGGACGACGGGGCGCGCATAGATCCGCCGGCCATCGGGCGCACACACACCCCGCCCCGCCCGATGACTCACCGGCGAGAAGTACAGCACTCCGTACAGCGCCACAGCGTACAGCCCCCGCCACGTGCCCGCGCAGTACACCACCCTGCAGGTGAGAGCGGATTTGAGCGCCCCCCAATCGCCCTCCTTCCCCTGCTTCGAGGCCGACGAATCGGTGCCCTCGATCAGGGCCGACCAGGCCCGCTTCTCTTCGTCGGTCAAAAAGCCGGCGTGCGCGACCGACCGCGGCAGGAACAGCCTGGTTTCAAGTTTGGGCGGCGACCGGGGGGGCGCGGCGGGTCGGGCGGCGGCGGGGTGGGCGGGGTGGGAAATGCGGGAGGGGGCGCGCGGGCGGCATGCATGGCGGCGCGCGCCGAGGCGCGCGGCGCACCAGACACAGCGGCGGGCAGCTTGCGCCCAGGCGACCGCACGGCCGGCAGCCCCCAACCCCGGCCGCCCAAGATCGCGCGCGCGCGCGCACCAAATCGCGACGCCCAGCAGCACCGCCGGCAGGCCCTCGAACAGGAACAGGATCTGCCAGCCGCGCAGCGAGCCGACGCGGCCCTCCAGGGACAGCAGGCCGGCCGCCAGCGGGCCGCTGATGGCCTGCGCGCGGGGGGCGCAGTTGCGGCGCGTGTGCGGCGCGCTGAGAGCTGTTTCAGGTGGTGGCGCAGGCCAAGCACGGGCACAGCTCACCCACTCACACAGCCTCGAAAACGCACACCAAAGCAAACGCACCACCAAACCCCCACCCCCCACCTGTGCCACCGTGATGGCGCTCATGACGCAGGTGCTGGGGATGGTCAGGCGGTAGGTGGGGAACCAAAGGGAGTTGACCCACCACATCGTGGGCAGGGCGCCCGCCTCTGCAAGGGGGGGGGCGTTGTTTTGCGTTGTGTGTTGCGTCGGCAGAAGGGCAAGGTCGAGCGCAGTGGTGGGGTAAGCAGGGCGTCGAGAACATCCGCCGCCAGTCGAGGCAACGCGCACCGCGGCTGCCGCCCCTCCGCGCCCCCCCCGCCCCCTCGGCGCCCCTCACCCACTGCGCCGAGCAGCACGCGCTGCGCCAACAGCCCCCCCTCGCTGCGGACCCCCGCCATGCTGGCGGCCACCACGCCCCAGCTGACGGCGAGCAGCGACAGCATCGTGGGGCCGCCGAGGCGCACCGCCAGCAGCTGGCTCGGGATCTGTGTGGGTGGGGGGGGGGGGAAGGGGTGGTGAGGGGGAGCTTGGCCCGCTGATCGGATAGCAAAAAAACGCGCCCTAGCGGTTTGGAATGCGACATTGAAACATGACGAGTGATGACAAAGGAGCCGCTGCCGGCCCACCTGCAGCGCGCAGTAGCTGGCGAAGAATATGCCAGAGGCCAGCCCGAAGACGCGGTTGTTTATGCCCAGGTCCTTCTCAAGGGCAAAAGAGGCAAACGCGAGGTTGGCCCTTTGGTGGGGGGAGTGGGGGCGCGTTGGGGTCGGCAGGGCCGGGGGGAGGTGAGCGGAGGCGTGCGCGAGGGGGCGAGCGCGCCAAGTGCGGCAGCGGGGCGGACTGCGCCGCAGGCCATGGGGTGGCGCGTTGCACAACACTCCCCCGCTCGCCAGCACGGCCCGCTCATTGGGAGCCCCGCCCCGCGTCCGCGCCCGCACGCGCACCTGTCTACATAGTTGAAAAGGGAGAACAGGAACAGCGTGGGCAGCAGGCGCACGAGCACCTTTCGCTCCGCCCGCCGCTCCGCCGCCTGCCGCTGCAGGCCCTCGTCGACCTCCGCCGCGCCGAGCTGCGGCGGCGCGACGTCCAGCAGCACAGACGGCAGCGGGCCGGGGCCCGCCGCCTTTGGGCTCGCGGCGGCGGCGGCGGCGGCGGCGTGCGCTTGCTGCTGGCGGGGCGGGTGGGCCGGGTCCTGCGCGCGGCGGCGGGCGGTTCGCGGGCGGGCGGGCGGCGTTTCGACGCGGGCGCGGCGCTGTGCGGTGGTCCACCGCTCGGGTAAGCATCTGCCTTGCATTTTCCACGCGCAGCCCCCCTCTCACCCGTGCTGCACGGCTGCCGGACGATCCCATGGTCCCGCTGACAGTGCCAGCGGCCCGCGCTCGTTCCGGTGCTGGGCGGCCGGGATCGCGGTGTTGGAGTGCAGGTGAAGCTTTCGAAACGCAGGGAGGCCGTATGTAACCGGCTTTAGGGCCGCGCAGGGCGGCGCGGGGCGCTTTGACAGCTGCTGCGCGCCTGCGCACGGCCCTTTAGTTGAGTGACCACGGGGCAGACCAAGCCATTTGGTGTGATTTGCAGCTCAACCGCACCCCAGCCCGCCCCAATGTGCCGACAGTCCCCATGTGAGCCGAGCTGAGCACCTTCGGGGTTTGTTTACAGCCGGCAGAGCACCATCAACGCACCGCGCTGACGGGCTGCCGCTCCTCCTCACCCTGCTGCTGCTTGGACTGCTGCTGCTGCTGCTGCGGCTGCGCTGGGGCCGCCCCGCCCGCCAGTGCAGAGGGCACTGAAGCATGGCCGTTGGGCTGTGCCGCCGCCGCCGCCGCCGCCTCGCCCCCCCCGCCGCCGCTGGTGCTGGCGCCGCCGCCCCCACCGCCGCCGCCCGCCGCCGCCGCCGCCGCCGCCTGCTTCCCGCCGCCCCCGCCGCGCCGCCGCCGCCCGCCGCCGCCGCCGCCGCCGCCGCCGCCCCCGCCGCGCGGGCCGCCGCGGCCCTTTGTCCCCTTGAATAGTTCGGGCCGCGCCGCGCGCAGCGCGTCCACGAGCTCTGGCGGCACCGCCTCCTCGGGCTCCCAGCTGTCGCGGGAGCCGTCCGCCCACTGCACCAGGAACTGGCGCTCAGTGCCCCACTGCACCGCGTCCAGCAGCGCGGCCACCTGCGGGGGGTTGGGTGTGCGTGTGCGTTGGGGGGCGAGGGGGTGGGGAGGGTCCATGTGTTGAGGTTTGCGGGGCGCGTGCCGACGCATCGTGCCCCCAAAGCAGCCCTCCACAACCCGCCAGCTCACCCCCCCCCCCCCAAAAAACGCCCCCCCACCTCAACGCGCTCCACCCCCGCGTCCCAGTCCTCCAGCAGGTCCGGCGCCACGTCCCGCTCCGGCAGCCACGCGTCCGGCGCGCCGTCCCGGAACTGCACCAAAAACTCGCGCTCGCCCTCCTCTGTCGGGGAGGGGCGCGCCTCGAGCAGCGCGGCGACGTCCACCTCGTCGTACAGGCGCTTGGTCAGCACGGACGCCACCTGGGGGGGGTGGTTTTGGGGGTAGGGGGTGGGGTGGGGTGTTTAGGGCGTGTGTGTGTGTGTGTGTGTGTGTTGAGGATTGGTACGGCGGGGGGCGTAAAGGTTGGGGCATGGTTTATGGGGGTTGGAGTGGGGGTTTGCTCAGGGGCCCGGGCAGGCGCGCCAGGGGCTGTGGATCTTGGGAGGGCCGCGTGCAGCACACCACCAGAGCAGACAGCGAGTGCGCCCCCCGCCCGCGCCCCCCGCCCCCCCTTCACACACGCGCCTGCTCGAGCGCCATGCGCCGCTGCAGCAGCTGCGCCACGGGCGGCATCTTGGCGCGCAGCCCGTCTATCAGCAGCGGCACGTCCTGGCCCTTGTTGTCGCGCAGCAGGGGGTCGGCGTCGGCCTCCAGCAGCGCCAGCATGGACGCGGTCTGGCAGTAGCCTGGGGTTGCGGTTGTGGGCATGGGTGCGTGTGTTTGGGTGTGAATGTGTGGGGGGGAGGTGTTGGGGTCACGCGGGCAGCGGGGGCCGCCTCCGCTCGGGCGCGCAGCGCGCCGCCGCTGAGCGCGCTTGCTGCTGCTGGGGTTTGGGAGGCCCCCATGCCCAGCCTGACCCGGGCAGCCCCAAATCCCCCAAACCCGCCAAAGCCCCCCCTTTTCCACGTGCCGCCAAAAGCTGAGCCCCCCCCCCCCCAGGCGCACCCGCGGCCATGTGCAGCGGCGTGTATCCCTCCCGGTCCTGCAGGTCCACCTCCGCCCCCGCCGCCACCAGCAGCTTCACGCACGGCAGGTTGTTGACCGCCGCGGCAAAGTGCAGCGCGCTGCGGCCGTTGTCGTCGACGACAAAGGGCAGCAGGGCGCGGCTGTACTTTAGCATGTCGGTCATCGCGGCCTCGTCGCCCTTGCGGGCCGCGTTCCACCAGCGGTCGTCGAACTCGCGGATGAGGTCGGGGGAGATGTTGGTGGCCAGCTCCCTGTTTCGGTTTTGAGTGCGTTTTGGGGGGGGGGGGTCAAACTTCAAAGGGGGGCGGTGCGAGCGCGGTCTGCGCGCAACGCACGCCCGCAGCGGCGGCCGCCGCCGGGCTCTCACAGGGCCCTCCGCTCTGCCTGCAATCCAGCGGATTGCAGCTCGGCGGGGGCGGCGATTCCAGCGGGCGGGCGGGGCCGCGCGCAGGGCGCGGTGCGCGGCCGCGGCGGCGGCGCGGCGCACCAAGTGTCGGGGCGGCCGTCCTTCCACTTGATGCGATACTCGACGACGGGGTCCTCGCCCTCCAGGGAGGCCCGCACGCCCAGCACCTTCTCCACCTCAAAGAACTCGTTCACCACGACCGTTTCGGGGGACAGGGCGGCGTCGAGGACGCCTGCAACGGGCGACTCGCCCTCGCTGGCTGCCGCGGCACTGCTGGGCAGTCGGCGTGGCTCGCCGTATCCCTGCAGCAGGCGCGATGGCTGACCTCCGACGGCACCAAAGCACCGTTCGCGGGCGCGGGGGCGCGGCACCGCGGCCTCTGGCGCCCGGGCGACTGTCGAGCGCGCCCGGAGGGCGCCCCGCAGCTGCATGACGGGCCCGGTTCGAGTTCTGGGGCGCTCAAGAACGCCAAAAGCGACCGGATCTGGGAGCTGCGCGGCGTCCTGCCACGCCCGCGTGTTGACGCGGCGAGCGGAGGACCCTGGGCGTCAATGGGCGTTTTCAGGCGATCGAAGAACGCTTTATAATCGCATCTAGGCTGTCCCCTGGACCTCGCGGCCCTCTCGACGACCGCGGACCATCGGAAGGGCAGCAGTCTCTCCCTCGCTCCCCCCCCCGTAAAGTGCCAAAGGCCGCAGACCCTTGGGAGGCTTGCACCTTGCGAATCGCCCAGGTCTGCGCGGCAATTGCGCTACTGCCCTGCCTGCTGCGTTGCGCCCCTGCGGCGTGGGCGCGCCGTGCACCGCCGCACCGCCGCTCCGCGGCCTGCAGCTTGCGGGCAAATCCAGAGCCCGCCCGTCCAGCCGGCCAGCCCTTCCGCCAGCGCCGCGCGCTTTACAACCCTCACAACCCCGCCGGCGCGGGTCTTGCGTTCGCGCGGCGCTTCTGTACACAGCGCCGCCCCTATTAGAAAAACGGTCAAAGCAAATCGGATCAGCGGGCCTGCGCGCGCGCGCCTCGGCTCAGCGCCCCGCTGCGCTGCGCGCAAGCCGGGCGCGGCCGCGGCACCAGGGGCCCGAGGCAGTGCTGGGTTGGTATCAAGGGTGCGTGCCGAGAGAGGCAGAGAGAAAGAGAGGGGGGGCCGCACATGCGCGCCGCATGCGCGCAGCCAAGCCCCCCCCGTCATCACCGGGCCGGGCCGGGGGCGCCCATCAATCCTTCTTCTTAGCCGGGGCCCTGAACACGCCCACCACCATGGCGTGGTCGCGCTCATAGGGCTCAAGCGTCACCTGAGGGTTTGGTTTTGTTTGCGGGGAAGGGAGTGGTTCAGATGGTGATGTGCCGCGCAGCGCTGCAAGAGGCCGCTGGGGCGGACCGCCCGGCGCAGGGCGCGCCGCTGTGCCGAGGGGCGAGGAGGCGGCTCCAGCTGAGCAAAGCAAACCTGCGGAGCCCCGCTGCCGCCACGCACAAGCCCGCTGCGTGTCACGCATGCGCACACACACGACACACATTCAGACCCCGACACCCCGGCCCCCCGGTTTCCCCCGGCGCGCACCTGCTCCCGCGGCTTGAGGTCCGCCTCCTGCAGCTTCTTCACCTCGCGCGCAAACACCGCCTCGGGCTGCGCGGTGGAGTCGATGCAGGACGCCTTGATGGAGATCACAAAGTGGCCGCCGTTCTTGAGGAAGTGCTGCGCGTTGAGGGCCACGATGCGCGCCTGGTCGGGCTGCGCCACGTCGGCGAAGACCACGTCCACCATGGGCACCAGCATGCGGTACTTCTGGGGGTGGCGGGCGTCCTCGATGATGGGGATCACGTTGGGGCGCTGCTTGGCCATGTTGACCAGGTCGCGGCCGCTGCGGAGGGGTTGGGTTTTGGGGGGGAGGTTGGGGCGGGTTTCAGGGCTCGGCGCTGGCTTTGTGGGACCGGAGGGGCGCGGCGCGGCTGGCAGAGCTGCGGGCGGGCGCCCGCCGAGGCGCGTGCACCACACGTGCGCGCCAGGCTTCAGAAAGCGGGACGGCGGTACGGCGCGCAGGGCAGGCGCGTACGCGCGCGCATCCCCCCCCAAAAACACCCCCAACCCCGCGCGACGCGCGCGCGCAACCCCTCCCCCCCCAAAAGCCCACCTGCGGTGGCTGAACTCGACGGCATAGACCGCCCCCTCCGGCCCCACCAGGTCGCTGCAGTGGCTGACGCTGGTGCCGGACGCGGCGCCCAGGTAGAGCAGCTTGGAGCCGGGCTTGATGTAGATGTTGTCGAGGCCCGCGAGGATGGCGGCGGCGAGCTTGGAGCGGAAGGGGTTCCACACGCGGTACTCCACCTTGTCGCCCTCGGCCTGCTCCACGGAGATGCGCTTCTCGCCGTACACGCTCACGCCGGGCACCAGGTTGCGCGTGGTCAGGGAGTCCTCCTTGCCGCGCGCGATGAACACGCCCTCGTGGCGGTGGCCCTCCACGACAACCTTGGCGCCGCCGCGCATGCCGCCGCGCCCGCCGCGGCCGCGGCCGCCGTCGCGGCCGCCCCTGCCGCGGCCGCCGTCGCGGCCGCCCCTGCCGCGGCCCCCGCCGCCGAAGCGGCCGCCGCCGCGGCCGCCGCCGTCGCGGCCGCCGCCGCCGCCGAAGCGGCCGCCGCCGCGGCTGACTCCCCTGCCGCCACCGCGCCCGCCACCGCCGCCACGGCCGCCACCGCGGAACATTTTGCTCGCCCTGCCTGTTTTAGCCTGCTGCGGCTCGCTGCCCCGCGCTGGGTGGGGTCCCGCCGCTGGCGCCGCGCCCTCTTTAAGACCGCCTGGCGGCTGAAAACTATTACGTGCTTCTCGAAGAGCTGTTAGCGCCGCTCTAAACACGCCGTGGTACCAGATCGGCCAAAGGGCGCCGCGTTTGCTCGCGGTGCTCCGGTGAGAAGCGCTGTGAAGCGCCGCACAAAAGGTTGAAGCGTCAGCGCGGGCGCTGGGCGCATATCGAGAACCGCCAGCCCGGCCGCCGACGCGAGTGACGCCGTCGGGTGTGTTTGCGGGCCGCCGCGCCGTATTTACACCGTTGCCGCTGGGCGAGTGAGCTGCTGGCCCACTCATTGCATGGTGTTTGGCCGCCCGGCCGCTCACTGCCGCTTGGCCCCCGCGCCGCCGCGCGCGCCGCCGCCGGCGGCCCGCTCGCCGCCCTCCCCCGCCTTGGCCGCGCCCGACCGCAGGCTCGCCGCCAGCGTGCCGGTCCGGTCCAGCCCCATCGCCACGACCCGCCTCAGCAGCTGCGCGTTGATGAGCTTCTCGGTGTCGCTCATGGGCGCCACCACCTTGCGCACCGCGTTGTCCCGCATCTGGCCCTCCAGCATCGCGCGCAGCGCCTCCTTCTTGGCGCGCTCCGCGGCGCGCTCCGCGTCGCGGCGCGCCTGCTCCTGCGCCGCCTGCTGCTTGAGCGTCTCCACCGTCGACTGGGGGGGGCAGGGGGCGGGTGGGCGGGCGGGCGGTTGGGCGCGGCAGGTGGGGCTGGCGCTAATGGGGAGGGCACCGCCTCCGGCGCGCGGCGCGGCGCATCAGGAGCACCCACCAGCTCCGTCTTGCGCTCCTCCTCGGCGCGCCGCTGCCGCTCCCGCACCTGGGGTTGGGGGCGGCACGCGCGGTCAAGCGGGGAGACATATAGCCGTCGCCGGTTGTTTTGCAGGACAGCCACCGACCGTGCGCCGGCTGATCCCCTCCCATCATGAGGGGCACACTCTCCCAAGTCCCCAAAAACACCACCACCAACAAAGGCCCTCGCCGACACCGTCCTCCCCACCCCCTAAACAACGCAACGACCTCGACAAGGCAAACGACGGCGCAGTTCTGCAGCACCCAGCCCTCCCCCCTCCACCTGCTCGTCCAGGTTCTTGGCCTGCAGCTTGCCGCTGGCCTTCAGCGCCGCGATGCGCCGCTCCTCCTCCGCAGCGCGCGCGTCCTCCGCCTCCCGGTAGTAGCGGTCGATGAGGGCGGGGTCGATCCAGCGCTTGGCCTCGGGGCGCGCGGCGGCCTCCTTCTCCTGCTTGGCCTGCGGGCGGGCGCGGGGGGAAGAAGGAGGGCGGCGGCGCGGTGGGTCGGGGCGGGGCGGGGCCAGCGCTCAGCCGCAGGCCATACTTCAGGGCTCACCTGGGGTAGCTTTCACAGCAAGTTGCCCCGCCTCGTGGCCCCCCGGTGTGAGGGGCAACCCATCCTCCCCACACGCACACCCCACCTGCCAGACTTTGAGTGCCTCGAGCTGCTCCTGGCGCTGGCGCTCGTGCCGCTCCATCTCCGCCGCATACTCCTCCATGATCTGGGGCGGGGGGGGGGGTGAGGGGCTCATGGGATGTTTGGTTTGGGGGGTGGCTCCACCAGACTGCTTCATCCCTGGGCCAACGGGGGGCGGACCGCAGGCGGGGCGCGCGCGCGCGCGCCTTTTTGTCAAAGGCCCACTCCTTCTGCTTGGCCTCCTCCTTCATGGCCTTGTACACCTCGTTGCTGCGGGGCCAGGTAGGGTGGCGGCGGCGGGGCAGTGGTGCGTGGGGCTTCTCAGCACTCGACCGTGCCCTTGTCTGGCCTACTGACTTGGCAAGTGGCCACATGCATGGCCCTCCAAAAGCAACCGTGTGCAAGGGCAGGCAGGCGGCAGAAGAAATAGCAAAAAACAGCCAAGCAGCAGCCCCGCGGCGAGCCCAGGCGCACTTGAGCAGGAACGCCTTGAGCGCCTCCTTGGCCTCCCGCCGCGCCGCCTCCTCGCGCTCAAACTCCTCTCGCGCCTCGGCAGCAAGCCGCGCCGCCAGCTCAGCCTCCTCCGCAGCGCGGCGCTCGGCGGCCTGGCGGTTGCGTTTTGCGGTTGGTTTAGCTTTTGCAGCCTGCCTGCCTGCCTGCCTGCCTGCCTGCCTGCCTGCCTGCCTGCCTGCCTGCCTGCCTGCCTGCCTGCCTGCCTGCCTGCCTGGGCCAACGCCCTTCTAGCCACGCGCACTTGAACGTGTGCGAGAGCCAATCCACCCCACGCCACCCCCCCTCACCGCCCGCTTGCGCGCGTCGCGGTCCGCCAGCTGTGCCGCACGGTCCGCCTTGAGCCGCTCCGCCACCTCCCTCGCCACCCGCCGCTTCTCCTCCTCCTCAGCCTGCCACTGCTTCATGCGCTCCTGGGGGTTTGGGGTTTGGCGCAAGCGTGGCAGGGCGCATCACATGAGGCTTCACAGTGGCCGCAGAGGGCCCCATATGTATGCGCAGAAGAGGCAGGGGGCTGACCGCCAGCCCGGCCGGCCGCCAAGCAACACAGCGCGCGAGGCCAGACTCGGGTTGGCGAGCCGGCCGAAAGAGGTGCCACTCTTTCGGCCGGCGCTGCGCCCGCTGCGGCGCAAAACCGGGGCCCCGGCTGAGCGCGCCTGCTCCTCGTGGAAGTACTCCACCTCCTCCCGCTGCTCGCGTGCCTCGCAAGCCTCACGCTCCGCCACCTGCGCGGCGAGCTGCTGCTGCAGCCGGCGCGCCGCCTCGGCCGCCGCGGCGCGCTCGGCCGCGTCTTTGGCCTTGCCCTCCTGCGGGCGGGTGGGTGGGGGTGGCCGCCGACGGGCGAGCTTGTTTTCGCAGAAGGGGGCGCGCAGCGAGCAGTGCGGCAGCGATCTTGCAAGGCCTGCATGCCTTGCACACTCAGGCATGCGTCGCCTGCATCCAAGCAGGTTGCGAAACTCAGCGGCCCACGGCCACAAGTCAGCAAAGCCCCACCCCGCACCAGGATGTGCATTTCGTAGATTTTGGCCCACTCGTCCGCGTCCTGCTGGGCGCGCTTCATCGCCGCCAGCGTCTTGCGCCTGAGGGGCGGGAGGCGGGCGGGCAGCGGCTCAGCCGCACCCAGGCTGGGTGCAGAGCCACGTGACGAAGCATTCAAGCCCTGGGCGTGGGCCCTTGCGTCAGTGCGGTTGTTGCAGAGTCAGCGCAGGCCAGCAACAACTGCCAAACAGCAGCAGGGCAGGAGCGCCGCGCCCAGCGTGCTGCACAGCCGCGGCCGGCCAAGCGCGGTCAAACGGCTCACTCCGGCGTCTCCTCCGTGAGGCGCGCGCGGATGCGGTCCTCCAGGCCGGAGATGTCAGACTCCTGGGGGTGCCCCGCACATGCGGCGTTTTGAACGTTTGACCGCCGTGGCAGCCGTCCCGTGCGCAGCCGTGGCATGCGGGCCCCAGATCCCACCTTCCCCAGCACGGCAGCAGCCCACAGAGAGCCGCAGCCAGCCTGAGGCACCGCAGCGCCGCACCCGAATGCCGCTGGCCGACGCCATGAAGGCGGTGACCTCCGCCGCAATAATCTCCTGGGCAGTCGCGTCCGCAGCAACCTCCTGTGTCGGCGGGGATTGGGTGGGTTTGGGAGGGAGAAGAGGGAGGCGTTCGGCGTCGAGGCCGTGCCGGCGTGCAGCGCGGGCTGCGCGGCGCGGCTTGGCGCGGCGACTGCGCGCCGCGTGCGCGCCGGGCGACGCACCGCAAACTTTTGGCGCATCCGCTTGATGAGCGTCTCCCTCAGCACCTCCGTAGTGGAGGCGCCGCCGTTGGGCGTTGCCTGGGGGCGAAGGCGAGCGAAATTCGGGCTTGGCGGAAACGCTGCGAAGAGTCAACGTTGCGCGGCTTGCAGCGCACCGGAGCGCGCGCTCACCGTGCGGCTGCCGTTTCCTGTCCTAATCCCACATCCTGAGCGCGTTGGAGGGGCCGTCCCGGACACTGCGAGCCCGTTTGAGGCAGGCCGCGAGGCCATCTCCCTCGCGAAACCGCTGTACAGGGGTGGTGATCGGCTCGACGAGGGTTACTATTCGAGGCTGAAGCACGTTTCGCTGTTGTGAAGGGCGGCGTCTTGGCTTGTGCTGCGCGCACGGCAGCTGCTGCACACTGCGCCGCCGCCGCCGCCGCCGCCGCCGCCGCCGCCGGGGTCATCCCTCCCTGCCTCCAGGCGACGCCGCCCTCCGCCCCGTCGGCGTCGCGGCGCCGCTGCCCGGCGCCGTGCCAGGGTCGGGCACGCCCACCGCGCCCGCCGCCGCCGCCACGCGGCGCGCGTGCAGGTACTCAACCGCTGCGCCGGCCCGCAGCGCCACGACGGCCCAGTTGACCAGCCCAAGGCCAAACCGCGCGCGCCGCGCGGTCGCCGTCGTCGAGCGCAGCGCCTCGCGCGCCTTTGGGAGCAGCTCGATGTCGGTTTTCGCGCGCTCGAGGAGGAGCGCCTCCAGCTTGCCTGCGCGCGCGGCAGGGGGAGCGGGCGCGGGCCGTTTGAAAGCGTGTGTATGTGTTTTTTTGGGGGGGAGGCGTGGCACTCAACGGCGTCACGGCCGATCCCGTCACAATTGCAGGCCGGTTGCCGCTAGGAGCAAAGGCTGAGCGGCGAGCTGCTGCACTGCCGCAAGTGCCGAGGCGCCCGAGCGCAGGCAGAGGATGCGCCGCGCCCGCGCCCCCTCTCACCGCGCACGCGCTGCCCCGTGTTCGCCACAGCCGCCGGCGCGACGCGCGCGCCCTCGCCGGCAGCGGACAGCAGCCGCCCCGGCGCCTGCGCCGCGCCGGACAGGTCTCCGGTGAGGGCGTTGAGGTTGCCGGCGGCGTCCGTCAGCTCCAGGCCTGTGGAAGGGGAGGCGGGGCACAGCCGTCGATCCGGCGGCGTGGCGCTGCTACGCTTGCACAAGCCAGGCCGTGCGGACGGGCAGTCGCGCAGCCTTCAGCCTGCTGGCCGCAGCGCTGTGGGAGGCAGGGCCCGCGCGGCGGCGGCGTCCAGGCGCGCTGCCGCTGTTGTGCGGCCCGCGTGGGGCGGCCACACTCACTTGTTAGGCGCACGGAGGCGGCTGTGTCGGGAAGCTCCGCCTCTATGGCCTGCGGGGTGGGGCAGCCGGGGTGGGGCGGCGATCAAGGGCGGCCTTCTGGAGTGTGGTGCGGCGCGTGTTGATTTTGGGGGGCGACGCAGATGCATGCCGCAGGGTGCCCTGGTTGCGCAAACTGCAAAGCCGGCACACCGCTGCAGGCACCTCCCCGCCGCCTCCTCCGCCCCCTGCCGGGGCCGGCCGTGATTGGTCGGCGGGGCCCCTCACCTGCAGCAGCAACTCAGCGCGGCGCGCGGCGCGGGCCATCGCGATCAGAGCTGGCACGGCCGCCAGCAGGAACACCGCGCCGGCGCAGCTCAGGATGAACAGCCCCAGCGATTGCAGCAGCTGCGGAAGGAGCAGCGCGGGCGCCGCGCCGGCGGCAGCTGCCGCGGCCGCGGCCCCGGCCGCGGCGGCGGTGGTGGTCGCCCGCCGGCGGCCACGCCGCTGCTGCTGCAGCTGCGGCCGCGTCGAGTGGGGGCACGCGGCAGCTGCGGCCGGCACGGGCCAGGGTGCCGGCTGCGGCGGGGTGCTGCACCTGCATGCGGGCAAGCAGACCGGGCCCGTGTGAAGGGCGCGGCGCGAGGGTATGGCACGGCCGCACGGGCCCGCGGCAGCAGCGGCGCAGCGAGCGCGCGCGCGCGCACCCCAGCACCGCGCCGCCCCGGCCGGTCACGCGCTCCGCACCTCCTGCGGCGACCGCGGGCGGCTGCAGCAGCCATCCCTCCCGCCAATGCGGTAGGACGGGGCCGGAGCGCGCCCGGAAACACCGATGCGGGAGTCGCCATGGCTGATGAGGGCCCACTTTGCCGCGCGATCGCGGTTGATCAGCGGGTGAACGGTCGGGAAACTTGGATGAAGCCGTAGGGGGAGCCCCGCCTGCTTCTATGCCGTGCGGCGCGGTGGGGAGGGCGGCCGCCAGGGCGACTGCCTGCAGATGACCCAGTCACCTTCGAGGCAACGCGCACAAGCACGCGCCACCAGGCGGCGGCCGCCCCCGTGCTGTGTTTTGCGACCCGCCGGGGCCGCAGCTGGGCCGCAGCTGCCGCTGGTGCCAACCCCAAAACCCCGCTCGACACTTCAACAAAAATCTTTATTCGTTACACCTCCCTCGATCCCCTGCTGCTCCCAACCGCTTTGGGGCAGCCCTCCCGAATGCAAACGAGAGTAGTATATGCTGCAGGGCCTTGCGCGGCCGGCGTTCGGCAGACCGGTCGGCGGCGGCACGCGCCAAAGGGCGGGGCCGCGCGCGCGCGCCGAGGGGCGCCACGAATCGGCGCGCGGCGCCCGCGCGCCACACGGGCGCGCGGGCGCCGCGGCCGAGGGGGCCGGCCGGCGTGTTCACAAGCAGGCGGGCAGGCGCCGCCCGATGCCCCGGGCGTGCGGGGAGGAGTTCATTTGCCGATCAAATTCATCAGCCGCCCCGGGGGCTCTCAAGCGCCGCTGCAAGGGGAGAGGCGCCGGGCGGCGCAGACCGCCGGGCGCGTTTTTCGAGTCGTCTCGTTTCTTTCCCGGGGGGAGGGGGGCGGGGGTGGCCATCCTGCCGCATGGTGTGTCTGCCTTTCCTGGTACTCTCCTGGAGCCCTCTCCTGCAGCGGCCGGCCGGCCCCTGCCGCCGCCGCTGTAGCGGCGGGCCTGGCAGGGGCGAGCGCCGCTCCGCGCGGCTGTGCGGCGCGCAGGCGGCTGCTGGCCACAAAACGCCATCAGGTCATCGGCCCGCGCCGACGGGGCGGGCGGGCGGGCGGGGGGGAGGGGGCGACGGTAGGGGGCGCGTTGGGGGGAAGGGGAGGCTTGGGGCTCGACCGAGGGCGCTTCAGGGTAGGGAGGGCTGTTTGGGGGTCCCGTGCCCGCGCATTCAGAGCTGCGCGCGGATCGCGCGGCGCGCTGCAGCCGGCCGCGTGCCCCCACCTGTTGACGCGCCACACCGCGCTGTTGCACTTGAACCCGCTGCCGAAGCCCATCTGCCACACGCGCTCGCCGCGGGACAGGCCCTTGTAGGACTCGATGTAGGCCAGCACATACCTTTTGGGTCGGGGGTTTGGGGGGTTAGGGGGTTTGGAGGCGTTTCAGAGAGGGAGCTTAGCAGGGGGATCCAAAACAAGCCCGCCGCCGGCTGCAGCCGCCGCCGGCGCCGCAGCTGCCCGGTCCGCCGCCTCGAAACAGCCCTCCCGCACCCGCCCGCCCCTTTTTCTTGCGGCGCGCACCCGCGCACCCCCCCCCCCCCCCACCCCAAACAAATCCACACACAGCTGCGCACAAACCCGACATCCCCCCCCCGCACCAGATGCTGCTGCTGCTGATGTTGCCAAAGCGGTACAGCCCCGCCCTCGACGGCTCCACCAGGTCGCGGCTCAGCCCCAGCTGGCTCTCGATCGCGTCGACGACCGCGCGGCCCCCGGTGTGGATGCAAACGTGGTCAAACGCGAGGGAAAAGTCTGGCATGTAGGACTTGAGCTTCTTGAAGCCCAGCACCTTGCGCGCGACGAGGTTGGCGGCGAAGAGCAGCTGCTCGCTGACGGGCAGGACCAGCGGGCCCAGGGTGGTGATGTTGGCCTTGAGGGCCTCGCCTGGGGGAGGGGGGGTGCGGGGTTGGGGGGCGGGGGAGGGGGTTGTTTTAGTCAGGCGCGGGTTGGGCTCGACTGAGTGGTGGTGTGGGTGGCTCTGCAGGCGCGCAGCTTTAGCTGAGTTGGCCGAGCCGGGGGCCCTCCAAACAGCCGCCCCCAAAACAGCCGCCCCCCAAACAGCCCGAGCACCCCAAAACAACAGCGCCCACCCCCCCAAAAGAGCAGCACCCACCCGCGATGGCCATGAGGTCCTTGCTCAGCCTCACGCCGCGGTGGCCCTCCTCGTCCTCGGTCTCGTAGACGCAGTTGTAGGCGGCGTCGTTGGAGGCCAGGTTGGTGCGCAGCACGTGCTGCAGCTGGTACTTGGCGCGGCGCGTCTCGGAGCGCTTGTTGGTCAGCAGCATGGCGGCGCCGCCGACGCGGAAGATGGTGTTGGGGATGAGCATCGACTTCTTGTTGCCAAAGTAGCTATTGAGGGTGGGAGGGGGAGGGGGACGGGGGCGGGAGGGGGCAGGGTCAGGACGGCTGGCGGTGTTTGGGGGGTGAAAGGGAGGGCGCGGGAAAGTCGGGGGGCAGGCGCTCGGCGCGCAGCTTTGCATCCGAAACCGCGCGAGCGGGGAGCGGGCGGCGCGAGCGCCTGCATGCGCCTGCATGCGGCGCCGGGGCGCGGCCCCCCACCGGTTCTGCGTGATGTTCTCCGTGGACACCACCAGCGCGTAGGTGTCGGGGTAGAGCTGCAGCATCTGGCGCGCCATGTCGATTGAGATAACGCTGGCTGCGGGGAGGGGAGGGAAGGTTGGAGGGGGGGGGCGCGTTGGGGTGCGCGTTGGGGGGCGCGTTGGGGGCCGCGCGTTTCCGAGGCGGCCGCGGCGCGGTTCCCCCCGCGGCTTGGGGCGCGCCTGCCCCGCACCCCCTGCTGCACCGGAGGCCGCCGCGCCGGGGCGGGGCGGGGGGTGCTTCGGCCGCCCGCGGGATGGGCGCTGCACAAAACCCCCTGAAAGCCCCCCCAGCGCGCCCACCCACCCGAGCAGCCCATCCCGCTGAGGTTGTAGTTGATGGTGGACGAGCTCATCTTGAAGTGGTTCATGATGGTCGCGGACAGGCTGGGCGTGGGGTTGAACAGGCTGCAGTTGACCACCACGACCTTGATCTGGCGGGGCTGCACGCCGGTCTTGTTCAGCAGGTCGCGGATGGCGGTGAAGCAAACCTTTGGGGGGTTTGGGGGGTTTGGGGGGCGGGGTTGAGTGGGGGGAGCGGGGGTGAGGGGTAACCCTGGGGGTTTGGGGGTGGGGGTGGGACGGGGTTGGGTGGATGGTTTTGATGGTTTCGAGGGTTTTTTTTGAGGGGATAGGTGGTAGGTTTTGGGAGGGGGAGGGTCTGGTGGGAGGAGGGTTTGCGGGGCAGGGGGGGTACAGGTTGGGGGCGCAGGGGCCGGCGGCAGCACGCCACACGGCGCGACCGCGCCGCATGCAGGCAGGTTCGGCGGCGGGCAGGCAGGCAAGGCAGGCGCGGCGGCGCATGGGGTTGCGCGCGCGCGCGCGCGCGCGGGTGGCTGCGCCGTCTCCACCTGCTCAAACTCCCAGCGCGCGTTGGCCATGGTGGGCACGGGGTGGTCCAGGTCGGCCATGCCTGGGGGGGGCAGGGGGGAAGGCGGGAGGGGGAGGTGTCGTCAGCGCTCGCTCAGGGGTGCCTAGGCGCGGCAGCTACTGGCTGTTCCGAGGCAAACCGCCGCCCGCCTTCTCGCCCTCGCCGCGGCGCGGCGGGCACCGTCCCCGGCCCCACCATCCACACACCGCCGGGCGGCGCTTCCCCTGGCTTCGCACACCGACGCCTTTCCCCCCCAAACCAACCCAACCCCAAGCCCCAGGGGCACCCACAGGGCGGCAGGTATGTGTCCTCCCCCAGCCCGCTGCGCGCCAGCACCTTGGTCTGGAAGTCAATGGTGGAGTCGTTGAACATCTGGGGGGGAGAGGGGTTTGGGGGAAAACGGCGTTTTGGGAGCCGGTTCTGGCGGGGGGGCGACACCTGGGCGGCATTGGTGGTTGGGCGCCTTGCAGCTGGCACGCTGGGGTGGGTGGGAGAGGGTCCGATGATGCAAAGAGTGCCGCCTTCCCGCCGCAATAGGAAACCGGGAAGAAGTGCCATCCGCTCCGCGCGCCGCCCCCCGTGCCGCACGCCCCCTCCCCCATCCTTCTCCCCCCCCCCCCCCAAACACGCACGTTCTTCTCCGTCCCGTCGGGTCCCTTGACCTTGAGGGAGCGCGCCATCTCCACAGAGTAGGGCTTGGACCACTTCCAGCTGGGGGGGGGGGTCGGGGGGGGGAGGGAGGGTTGGGAGGGGCGCGTTTGGGCCTTGTCGGGCGCGTTTGGGTTTCAGCCCGTCCCCCCCTCCGGGCCCGCTTCCAGCCCGCCGATTGAGCGGCGGCGGCCGGCAGCCCCCAGGCCAAACCCCAACCCTCCGGCCAACCCCCCCCCCCCAAACCCCCAAAAAACCCCACCTGTCCGGGGGCTTGTAGATGGCAAAGTCGAGGAGGTACACCGCGCGGCTGGAGTTCATCACCAGCGCCGCAAGCGCGGCCAGCAGCACGCTGACGCAGGCCACCAGCGTGGCCAGGTTGACCGTCACGTCGCCCTCCACCACAGTGGCCAGCAGCCTCTGCAGCTCGCCGTTGTGCCAAAGGTTGACCAGCTCGAGCTGTGGTTGTGGGGAGGGGCGCCGGGGGTTGGGGAGGGGGTTGCGATGGGGGGCGCGCGGGAGGCCCAAATCCGTAGGGGTGGGCGGTTTGTGCCTACGGCGGCAACGGACGGGCCGGCAGGGGGGCCCGCACGGCGGCTGCCGGCGGCCGGCCCGCCGCGGAGGCAGGCCGCCGCACATCCAGGCGTGCCGGAGGGGCGGCCTCCGCGCCGCGCGGCGCAGCCGAGGCCGCGGGCGCGGCTCCGCGGCGCGCGCACGCACCCCGAACGACGCGGCCACGGGCAGCAGCAGGGCGGGGCCCGCCCACTGGCAGAGCAGGTGGAAGCCGCGCTTGATGTGCTTGGCGGCGATGCCGCGCGTGTAATCTGCATCGGGAGCGGCGTTGCGGCGGCGTCAGCGGGCGGCGGGCTTGGCGCCGCGCGGCGCGCTCGGCGTGGCGCGTCAGCCCGCTGGAGCCCCCGCCGCGCGGCCCGGCGCCGCCTTCCCGGCCTCCCGGGCGCGCGCTTATTTCGACGGACGCCGCGCGCAATCGCTTTCGCACCCGGGTAGCCCGGCCGGGCGCCGGCGCGCGCGGTGCTGGGCTGCATCTCGGCTACCCGTCCGCGTTGGCCGCCCGGGGGGCTGGCTCGCAGCGCGTGCGTGCTAAACGAGACGGCGCGTAGTCGTACGCCTTTTACGAGCCGGCAAACAATTGAAGTGGCCGGCGGGCGCGAGGGAAAGCGCCGTGGGGGCGAGGGCTGCCGCGGGGGAGCCGCTGCAGTTGCGCTGCTCCTGCCCTACCCCGCGGCCCGGGCCGAGGGGCGCGATCGATAAACGCGGTAAAATACCTGCATTCGCGCCAAAAAACGCGCCGCTCGGGGCCCTCCCGCGGCCCGCCCACACGGTCCGGCGACGGCGGCCGAGGCCCGCAGGCCGGAGCCGTTTTCGACCGCCCCGCCCGGCGGCTCGCGCCGCGGGACGCCGCGGCGCGCAGCGCCAATGCCCCTACAGACGGCGTTTCAGTTGTCGCCAGACCGCGCCGCGCCCCGCACGCCGGCGGCTTGGCTACCGCGCGGCGGCGGCGGTTGCCGGCTTGCCGCGCAGGGTCCAACCGCCGGGCGGCCTGCGGCAGGTTTTTTCCAGGGGAGTCGCCCTCTCAGAAAGGCGCTCGCCGAAAGCTCGCCGGAAAAGAAGGGAAGCGCTGTCGGGCGGTGCACTGCGTATGTTTTGATGGCGGGTGGCTGTGCTGCATGGCCACGCACGCCACCTGCTGCCAGTCGCTCGGCCGCTGCCAAGCGTGGCCAGCGGGTTCACGCCCATGCGGACCCGCCCAAGTCCGCATGGGACCTCGGCAAGCTGGGGGCTTTTGCATGGCCGCGCATGCAAGCAAGGGCGCGCCCTCGCAGCAGACAGAGGGCCGTCAGAAGAGCAGCGGTGGTGCAAGCGTCGCCGGCTGCACTCGCGCCCGCACACGCCCACGCAGCCGCGGTGCGCCCGGCCCTTGCGCGCATGGCAGCCAACGCATGGCACCTATGCATGCTCAGCACAGCCGGCGGGCTTGGCGGTGCGGGGCGGCGGCGCGGACGCCGGGACTGGCAGCAGCTGCGCCGGTTCGTCACTCGTGCCGGCGCCTCTTCAGGGGCGCCCTTCCCCTGCCCAAGCCCCTCGCCTTCCAGTTTTACCTAGCTCGCTCTCAGACCCCGCGCCTGCCCTCTGCCCTCTGCCGCCTGCGGATCCACACCCCGCTCGCGGCTCGCGCGGTCCGCTGACCGGGTCTCCGTCGCCACCTGCGCCCGCGCCGGCCCCGATCCACGGCCCCAAAGATCAGGTGGGGGTCTTGGGGGGCCTTCAGGGAGGTCGGGAGGCGGATCAGGGCGGCCCGGCCGTCAAACACTGCGGTCAGCGAGCGCCCCTGCCCTCCCCCGCGGCCCCGCAGGCGACCCCGACCCGCGATCAAGGCTCCGAGCCTCTCCATGGGTCCTTCAAGGCCGCGCATGGCGCTGGGGGCGGTGCTCCTGCTGCTCTGCGGCGCGCCGCTGGTCGCTGCAGGTGCGCGCATGGGCGCGCTGGTGTTGCCGCCTGCTTGACCGCTTGCTGCTGGCCCGCGCAAGGCAGCGGGCCACAGAGCCAGCATGCCATGTCAGGCGCTGTACGGCAACCCGCATGCCGGCGTGCAGAGCGGCGCCAACCGCATGCTCGCGCAGCGCCATGCATGCGCGCGTTTGACCGCTGTTCGCTGTCCTCGGCAACGCGGCTCACCAACTGCACCACCAACCCTGCCGCGCGCCCACCGCCGCAGCTTCGAACTGCGCCAACAACATCACCAACTACTCTGCAACCTTTGGCAAGCGCGACACCACCAAGCTGGAGCGCTTCAGCAACCACACATCCCAGTGGCTCGCCAAGGGCGCCATCTCCATGGTCAACGCCTACTACAGCGAGTCCACCAAATGCGTCGTGGGTGTCAAGATGACCTACGGTGAGCGGGCCCTGAATCACACCTCCCCCCACCACCAATCAAGGGGCTCTGAGGGCAGGCGTTGCGACTGCAGTGCGCCGCAGGCAACCCCCAGCCGCATGAGGGGGTCCGCTTGACCGAGCGCTGCGCCGCGCCGATCTTACAGCGACGCCCGCCTCCACCAATCCCTTGCGCACAGGCCCCCTTGCAACCAACGCGCTTCTCATCGGCATGGAGGGGGCCACCTTGACCACTCGTGACCTGACGCTGGCCTCGAACGAGGCCGTCAACAAGGTCCAGGTCAAGGCCTCTACGTGAGTTTTTCGGTGTCAGGCGCTGCTTTGGATTCTGTACACCTGGTGTTGGGGTGCTCTTAGGTCAAAACAGTGTGACTGTGGGTTTGCTTTGCCATGCAGCCTTTGCCGGCGTGGGCGCACGCATCGCCAGCCCAGCTCCGAA
Organism: Raphidocelis subcapitata; assembly: GCA_003203535.1. Lineage (NCBI taxonomy): Eukaryota > Viridiplantae > Chlorophyta > Chlorophyceae > Sphaeropleales > Selenastraceae > Raphidocelis > Raphidocelis subcapitata. The sequence goes on from BDRX01000003.1 coordinate 593,984, forward strand.
ACGCCCCTGCACAGCCCGTAACTCACCCCCTCCAAACAAACCCAACCCGCAACAAACCCCCAGGTGCGTTGAATACCTCCGCCTTGTCACCAACCTGGGCCGCCAACTCGTGATTGGCAACGACGCCAGCACGTCCCCGCTCCAGACGTCTTACCCCGGCAAGACCACGGGCTTTGTGGGCGCGATCCGCGGCTACGAGGAGTACACCCTGGGTGCTGCCGGCACCACCATCCGCGGGCCGATGCGCACGCTGCAGCTGGTCTGGACGGACTGCGGGGATTGCAACAACTGCACTGGCGCATCGTCATCGAGTGAGTTGGCTTGTTGGCTCCTGCAAGAGGGTTGACTCCTTGGGGGGCGCGCACAAGCTACAAGCGCACAGCAAAGCCCCTGCCACGTATTGCAGCAGCCAAGGCATGTGGCTGTTGAGGCTGCGCACTGGGCGCCACGCACTCCCTATTGTGCATTTGCTCCCTTTATCCTCACAACAACGCGCCCCTCCGTCAAACCACTCTTTCGTTTTCCGCAGCGTCCCTGCCTTCGCCGCTCTCCTCGCCATCGCCGACGCCATCGCCCTCTCCGGCGCCCGCGGCGAGCGGCATCTGCCCCGCTGCGCCCGACATGTGCAGCCCCAACGCCACGGCCAGCAGCGCCGCCCACTGCGCTGCCGTGCCACCGTTCACCAAGGCGGCCTGCATCGGGGGCTGCTGCTTCTCCGGCGGCAAGTGCATCAGCAGCAGCTGTGCAATCTCGGGCATCGGCAAGGAGGTCGCCAACACCGTCTGCTACGGCCTCAACCCCGCCGGCGCCGTTGGCGTCGCGTCCCAGTGCGCCGGCCTGGCCTGCAAGCTGGCCGTGCCCGGCTGCAACACCGACCTCCTCGGCGGCGCCTGCATCGGCACCGTGGCGGACCTGTCTGGCCAGCTGTTCCTGACCAACCCCGCCGGCGCGGCCATGGTGGGCTACCCCTGCCTCGACGTAACCCCCTACGGCAAGACCCTCAGCGCCAGCGGCGTCGAGTCCACGTCGGGCGCGTTTGTGGCCAAGCTCTGGACGGTCTGCGACTGCCGCGCGGCGCCCACGGTCGCCGAGGCCGCCACCGCCGCAACCTCGGCAGCCGCCACCTCGGCGGGCCCGCTGAGCCCCATCATGGCGCTGGGCAAGCTCAACTTCACCGACCTGGTGTCGCTGGTGGGCGACGTCCAGGACGCCGCCACGCACCCGCTGCGCACCGTGCTCACCACCGTCAAGGCCCAGATGCCGCCGCTGGTGCTGCCCAACCTGCCAAGGCTCAACGTCACCACCGCGCTGGCCTTCCTGGGCTCCCTCGTCCACAGGCCAGAGGGCACCACACCCACGGCGGCCGGCGCCTCGACCGCCGCCGCCCCCGCCGCCGCCGCCGACGCCGCCCCGACGGCCGCGCTGCTCAACCTGGTGCGCGGCGCGGCCGCGCTGGCCACGGCGACGCAGTCCAGCAACCCCCTGGGCTCCCTCCTGGGCGCGCTGGCGCCCAAGGCGGCCAACGGCACCGTCAACCCCCTGCTTGGCCTGCGCAACCTGGTGGACGCGGTCGTGCCGGGGGGCGCCGACTCCACCGAGAAGGCGGACGTGCTCTCCGGGCTGCTGGACGCTCTGAACGGCGGCTCCACCGCCGCGCCGTCCGCCGAGCTCGTCGGGGTGGTGACCAAGCTCCTGGGCGGCGGCAGCGGCCCCAACTCGGCCGCCGGCATCACCAGCCTGCTCAAGGCCGTCACGCTCCCCGCAAACAGCACCTCGCTGCTGAGCGCTGTCAAGGCCGCCGTCAACCAGGGCAAGGCCGCGGCCACCGGCTCCATTGACCTCCCCGGCATATTCGGGAAGCTCCAGGCCTTCACCGCCGGCGCCGGCTCCACTCCCACCGCCGCCGCCAGCCCGCTCAAGCTCATCGTGTCGGGCGTCGAGGCTCTGACCGGCATCAGCAGCGGCAGCGGCACCAGCGCCCCCGCTTCCACCAGCCCCGCTGTCAAGGCCATCCTCCTGCTGGCCAAGCTGGCGGGCGTGGACACCAGCAGCACCTCGACGCTCAAGGGGGTGCTCAATCTCTACACCAAGCTGGCCCCCGTCCTGCAGTCCCTGGGCGGCGGCACGCAGCCTGCCGGCAGCAGCCAGTCCTCGGCCCTGGGCCTGCTCTCGGGCGTGCTCAGCACCGTCGCGGGCGGCGGCACGGGCAGCGGGGGCGGCCTGGACCTGGCGGCGCTCTCCAGCCTCGCCGGCAAGGTTGCCCCCCTGCTGCAGGCGCTGGGCGGCACGGCCACCGCGCCGCCGGCCGCGACCGGCAGCGCTGGCGCCTCCACGGCCGCGGCGACCAACGCCACCGGCGGCGCGGCCGCCAACACCGCCATCGGCACCATGCTCAAGGCGTTTGGCCTGGGCTCGTCGGCCGGCGGCAGCGGCATCTCGCTGTCAGACGTGAGCCAGCTCATGGACGTGGCCTCGCAGGTGACCCCGGTGCTGCAGGCGCTGGCCGGCGCGGCCGGCGGCACCGGCGGCTCTGCGTCCCTGCTGAGCGGCCTCACCTCGTTCCTGTCAACCCTGTGAGGGAGGGGCTTTTCGCGCACGAACTTGCCCTGCTGCACTCTGCATGCCGCTCCGCAGTCGCTGCACCTCGTGTGTTTTTCCAGCGCTGCCGAGGCGTGCCCTGCTGCACTGCACCACCGTCTGTAATCGTGGCCATGCTGAGGCGGTCGTCTTGCCCTGCCAGGAGGATACCGGCAATGCAGACAGCCTTGGTCCGCCTTCAGCCGCTGGGTTGGCCAAATGGCCGCCGCCACGCACGACGCTGCGCGCGGTGGGCGGCGGCGGCAGCTGCCGACGGCTGACGGCGCTCCGCCGCCCCAAAGCGGCGCGAACCGCGTTCAGCGTGGCATACGTTGATACTACAGCCCGTCTACGCGTTTGAGGGCCATGGAAGCCCCCCAAAATGGCGAAGAAATGGCAGCAAGGTCGACAGCGCAGCGAGCGGGCGGCCCCAAAGGACGGGGGGCAGCCCTCAGCAGACGATACGAATCCTCGGAGGACGTGTGCGCAGGCTGCAGGTCGGACTGAGGCCAGCAAGAGCAGCGCGAGCAGCGGCGGCGCGCGCGCCGCGCCGCCGCTTCCCCCACCGCCGCCGCCACAACCGCAGCAGCGACGCGCGGCGAAGCGGGCACCGCCGCCGCCTGAGCCGCTGGCCCCAGATGTGCAGCGGCCCAGCCGCCGCGCACGCCTGGATGCCGCTCCCGCCGTCAGCCCAGCTGCGACAACGCCCGCCAGCGGGGGGCGGGGGCGGGGCTCGGGCGGCGCGCGTGGCGGCGGCAGCAGCGGCCGGGGCCGCGGTCGGGGTCGGGGTCGGGGCCGGGGTCGGGGCAGGGCCGCATCCCCTGCAAGGGGCGCAAGCGGCAGCGGCGACGGCAGCAGCGGCGGCAGCAGCAGCGATGGCTCAAGCTCTGACAGCGAGGCGCCCGACGGCGAGGACGCGCCGCCGCAGCCACCGGCCAAACGCAGGCGGGTTGGCGCGGCGGTGGCACACGCGCCGGCAGGGCCGGAGGGCCAGAAGCCCCGCGCAGACCAGCGGCGGCAGCAGCAGCAACAGCAGGAAGAGGCACTGCAGCAACAAGAGCACGGGCAGGGGCAGCCGACACAGCAGGAGGAGGAGCGGCAGCCATGGCGGCAGCAGCGACAGGACCAGCAGCAGCGGCAGCAGCAGCAGTGGGAGCAGCAAGAGGAGGAAGAGGCCGAGGGGGCTGCGAGTGACGCCGCCGGGAGCGACGGCCACGCCAGCGGCAGCGGCAGTGGGCGCGAATGGCGGGGGGACGACAGCGCAGACCCCGGCAGCGGCAGCGGCAGCGACGGCACGAGCAGCGGCAGCGGCGATGATGCGGCGGCGGCGCGGCCGAAACAAAAGAAAAAGACGAAGAAAGGCAAGCGCCGGGTGCGGCGCCGCGTCTATGGCGACGAGGCAGAGGCGCCGACGGCCGAGGCGCTGCAGCGGCTGCGCGGTATGCTGGCGTCGGACGCGTCCCACTGGGCCAAGCTGCGCGCGCACGCGGCGCTGTACCCGAGCCGCGGAAAGATGGCCCGGCGGCGCGCGGTGCGCGCCTCGCCGCCTCGGCTACTGTTGTGCTGGCTCGCCGCGCTTTGATGGGGCGCTGCATGTTGGAAAGGCTCCCAGCCATCCCGGCGCCTCCCCTTTTGGGCGGCTCGTTTGCCCGCTCGCACCGCGCTCATCCCTCCCCCCAAACGCACCCCGCCCTGCCCCTCGCCCCGCCAGCGCGCCGCCGACGCCGGCGGCGCCCCCCGGCTGCACGGCGTGGAGCGGCAGACCAACAAGCGGCCACTGTTCCGCGCCTACATCGCCCTCAACTCGGAGCTCAAGGCGGCGCTGGGCGTGCGCAGCACAAACCTGAGGGTGGGCAACGCCTACAAGTCCGAGGAGGCCGCGGCGCGCGCGCACGACAAGTGAGCGAGCTCTCGCGGCGGGGGCGTTGCGGGTTTCTTTGGTGGCTGCGTGGCGGGCCGCGGCGAAGCAGTCGGCGCCGCTCTGCCGCCCGCGTGCGCCGTTCTGTTGGTGTTGTTGCGGGCCAGCCACGCACAGGCCGACGCGCCCGCCGCATGCAACGCTGCCCCCGCGACCGCCAAGCAGTCGAGGACGAACCCCCGCAAACGCCAACACCCCTCAGGGCCATGCTAGCGCTGTACGGCCACGACAGCCGCGTGGCCGCGGCGGCCCTCAACTTTCCGCTCGATCAGTACGCATCGGAGCGCCCCCCGCAGCCGCGCAGCGGTGCGCCTTGTGTTGTTTTGCTCTCCCTTCCGCCTGGCTTTGGTTGGTTCACTGTTGCCCCGTTTTGGTTGCGTCAGGCACGCTTGCCGCCCTGCGCGGCACAGTCGGCCGGTTGCCGCGCGGTGGCAGCGTGTCTGCGCGTCAGAACGCTTTCGGAAATGCCCCCAAAGCCCAGCTGCAATACAGGGCGCCCCACCCCCCAATCCCGCCCCAACCAATCAGATGAGGAGCTGGACGCCTATTTCGAGGGCCTAAAGCTGGACTGCGGGGACCACTCCCCAGAGGCCGCGCGCCGGGAGGCCGCCGCCGCCGCCGCGACCGCGGCCGCGCGGCGCGCCTCGGCGGCGGCGGCGCGCGGGGCGAGGGCGGCCAAGCTGCGGCGGGAGAGGGGGGCCGGGGACGGAGGCGAGGAGGAGGGGCAGCAGGAGGGGCAGCAGCAGGAGCAGAAGAAAAAGCCGAGGCGGAAGCACGCGACAAAGGTGCGTGCGCTGACCCCCTTGGAGGCGGGTGCGGTGCACCGTACGCAACACAAATGCGCTCCCCCTCCCCAATTCCCTCACCCCCCAAACGCGCGCGCCGCAAACCAAAACCCCCCAGTGGCTGGGCGTGCGCCGCAGCCGCCGCCACCGCACCTACATCGCCAGCCTAGACCTCCCCGCGCCCGCCCCCGGCCGCGGCCCCCTCGCGCGCCGCCGCACCGTCGTCCTCGGCCGCCGCTTCGCGACCGCCGAGGCGGCGGCGCGCGCGCGGGACCGCGCGGCGCTCGGCCTGCTGGGGGACGCGGGCGGCGCGGCGCTCAACTTCCCGGCGGCTTCCTATCCAATCGAGGATCGGCGGCGGCGGACGGGGGCTGAGCTGGCCGCGCTGCTGTCCGAGATAGCGCGCTCCGCCGGCGAGCGCCCCGCCCAGCCGCTTGCCGGCGCGGCCGCGGCGGCGGCGCCACGCTGCGGGCTGTGCGCGGCGTGCATGCGCGGCCGCGCGTGCGCGGTGACGGCGGCGGCGCGGGCGGGGGAGCGGGGCGCCGAGCCGGGCGGCGGCGGCGTCGGCGGCGTCGGCGGGGGTTCGCCCGAGGGGCCGGGCGCCAGAGGCCCAGAGGGGGCCCGCAGCCACAAAGCCAGCACGGCGCGCGCGGCGGAGAATGCTGAGGCGGCCCTTGCCGCCGCCCACGCGCGCGCGCTGCGCGCCGCCGCCCCGGCGGGGCCGCAGCACTGCCTGCCGCTGCTGCGCGCCCCGCCGCCAGCCGGCGTCGGCGTGCCGTCGCTGCGCGGCGGCGCTGCCGCCGCCGACGCGCGCGCCTCGGAGCTTTTGGCGGCGGCGGCGCTCGCCTCGGACGCCGGCGGCGGCGAGCTGTCCGTGAACCCCCGCGCCGACGCGGCGCGCGCGTGCCGCGTGTGCCTGTCGCCGCAGCACGACGCGGCGCGCTGCCCGGCGGCGCGGGCGCTGCAGGAGGAGGCCGTGCCCCCGCCGCTCCCTCCGCTGCCGCCGCCGCAATCGCGTGAGGAGGAAGAGGAAGACGAGGAGGAGGAGGGCGAGCAGCAGCGCGAGGCCACCGGCGGGGGCGATGGCGGCGGGCGCGGCGCCTGGTGGCGTCGCCTCGGCGAGTCCGAGGCGCGGCTGCTCGAGGCAGTCCGGGGCGCGCTGGACGGACTGCCGGCGGCGCCAGCGGCACCGGCGCCACCGGCGGCACCGGCCGCGGCGCCCGCCCCGAGGCCTGCCAGAGGCGTCGGCGGGGGCGGGGGCGCGGGCCGCGTGGACGCGCGCGCGCTGCTGGCGGTGTCTGTGCTGCTGCAGGAGCGCGCGCGGCAGGCGCTGCGGGCGGGAGCCGCGCACGGCGGCGTCGTGGCCCTGCCGGGCGCTGGATGAAGCGCCCGGCTGTTGCGCGCGTCCACCCCTGTGGACGCAACGACCGCCCCGTCATGTGTTGCTTTCACGCGGCAGAATAATCCGACTGGCCCGCATGCACGCGCATTCCTTCCCTGCCCGCAGCTTCGCTGACTCATCAGTCAAGTCCAGCGACAGACCCAGCTTTCTTTCTTGCTTGCTTGCTTGCTTACTCAGCCTTTCTTTACAGCGATGGATTCGGATTCCGGGTAAGGGCGCGGGGCCCGCACCGCCGACGCGGCCGCCCCGCGGCCGCGCGCATTCGGGCGCGCCGCAATCCGCAGAGCCCCGCGCGCGGCGCGGCCCCCAAAGGGGCGCGCGCCGCGGCGGGCTGCCATCGTTTGCTGCCCCGCACCCGCTGCTCCAAGTAAAGCGCAGCGGCGGGCGAGCCGGGGGCCGGGTTTGGAGCGGTGCGGGTTGGGAGTGGGGTGGGGACCCCGGGGCCGGCCGCCCCCGCGAACGCGCTGCGGGGCGGGCGGCCGCCGGGCGGGCGGCGAGGGCGGCGGCGGCTGGGTGCGCATTGCCGCGGCGCGCGCGCGGCCGCGGCGCTTTTGGCCGCGGCCATTGCGACTCGCGGGCTCGCTTTTGCGTGCACCAGTGGGGGTTGCAGTTTTGCAGAGTGCGCTGCTGGTTAGGAGCTTTTTGCAAAAAGAAATCAGGTCCAAAAAACTGCCCCTGGGAAGCGCGAGAGCGACGCAGGCAAACAGCCAGCGCCGGGCCTCCCCGCAGGTGGCGCGTGTGGGGCGACGGTTTTTGTGAGGGGTGGCTTGGCTTGGCTGGCTGGCTGGCAAGAGCAGGGTCTGGTAGTAAGCCTTGGTGTGGGCGCTAATGCAGCGCCCATTTTTCGGTCCCGTGTGTGCCCGAGGGCTTGCGCCCCAACGGACGCGCCCCGCAAACTGAAACTGACAAAGTCTGCCAAAAACCCTGCTGAGGCCGATTGGGAGGCCTCGGGCCGCCAGATCAAACCCCAGCCGCCCGAGTCAGCGTCGTCTAAGCCTGCCTCGGACGGCAGTCGGGCGCGTCCGAGGCAGCGCGCGCGCGAGGCCGCTGCGGCCGCGGGCGCGCGGGGGCCGAGAAGCCCCGCCCGCTCAAACGGCCTTGGCCTTGGCCTTGAGGGCGGCGGCGCCGCCGTCGCTGCCGCTGGCGGGCGCGGTGGCTGCGGCCTTGAGCGCGCGCCACTCCTCGCGGATGCAGTCCAGCAGGTCCTGGGGGCGCGTTGACTTTGTGGCGTAGCACGAGTTGACCAGCGTGACCTGTTGGTTTTGTTTTGGGGGGGAGGGACGCGGTTTAGATAAGGGGGCAAGCGGTGGGAGTTGAGAGCGGGGGGAAGGAGGGGGCAATCGAGGGAGGGAGGAGCGGAAAGAGCGTGCGTCGCAGGCCACCAAACCAAGGGGAGCGCATATGCGTTCAAAGCCCAACACCCCCCCCCACCTGGTTGTCGTACGACATGAGGCTCAGGAAGCAGCCAAACGCGCTGGGCTGCACGCCTGCGGGGTTGGGAGGACGGGGCGGGCAGGCAGGTGGGGCGTGAGAGGGGGGGCTGCAGGAGGGTGCGGGCATGCCAAAGGCCGCATGCGCGCAAAGCACCATTACCGCTCCTCTCCCACCCATCTTTCAAATGCTCCACGAATCCCATTCCCTCCCATCCGCTCCCACCCATCCCCCTTCCCCCCCACCGTTGTACATCTTCTCAACGGGGTACCCCCCCAGCATCACCCGCTTCACCGGGCCCCGCATGTTGGAGAAGCCGACCGTGGTCTTGGCCGGCAGCAGCGCGATCATCAGCCGCGACGCGGCGCCGGCGTCGCGCACGAAAAACTGGATGACGGGGGGCATGAGGATGGCGAACAGCACGCACAGGCTGCCGCGGACCCACTCGAGGGCCGCGCCGACAGAGGCGAGCCGCACCAGCGGGTGCGCGGGGCCGGTGTGCAGCGGCACGCCCATGAACGACAGCGTGTTGCAGCCGCCGGACAGCGGCGCCGCCGCGCCCTTGGCCGCGGCCGCCTCGGCCTTGGCACGGCGCATCGCGCGGGTGTCAACCAGCGCGCAGAGCAGCAGGCTGTCGGGCACCCCCGCGCCGCCCCGGCCCTCGGCGGCCCCGGGCTGCCGCAGCAGGTGCCGCCGCAGGCCGCCCGCGAGGCACGACACCGCCAGCGTGTTGATCGTCACCCGCAGCAGCTTGCTGACGTGGCGGAGCTCGTCCAGCGGAAGGGTGATGGACGCGAAGCGGCGGGGGCCGCGCATCTCCTCGGGCGAGGCTTTGACCACGTTGACCGGGTCGGCGCGGCGCAGGGGGAAGGTGAGGACGAAGAGGGCCGAGGTGATCCAGCCCCACAGCATGGCCAGCTGCCTGCGGGGGGTTTGGTTGGGGTGGGGATTGGGGGAGGGGGAGGGCGAGTGCCAAGGGGGGGGTCTGGGGGTGTTTGGGGGGGGGGCTGCAGCTGCAGGGGGCCGAGAGGCCGGCAGGCGCTGGGGACGGGTGCTCGACGGCTCGAAACGCGTCTACCGGCATCCTCAAGCATGTATGGGGCAAGGCAAGCACCCGAGGCAAGGGGGAGCTCACCGCCGCGCGATCGCCACGACGCGCGCCAGGCCCCTCCGCCCGCCGCCATTGGTCCGCGCCCGCTCCTGCCGCTCCAGCTGCTTCCGCCGCTCCCTCTCGGCGCGCTCCACGCTCGGCGGCGGCAGGAACGCGGTGGAGTGGCGCACGGCCCGGATCAGCAGCGGGCTGCTGGGGCCGCGCTGCCCGCCAGAGAAGCTGCTCCGCGCGCTGCCCGCGCTGCTGGCGCCGCCGCCGCTGCTGCACCCCGCCTCGGACGCGCCGCCGTCCGAGGCCACGGATCCCGCGTCGTCGGACGCGGATCCGCCGAGGATCTCGTCGATCTCCACCTCTTCGTATTCCTCCATCACATCCTTGAGCAGCTGCATGAACAGCTGGCCGTCGCCGATTATGTGGCTGCAGCGGAGCAGCACGTCGGTGTGGCCCGGGTCCGAGGCAAAGTGCACCACGCTGCAGTCCCACGGCGGGCGCGCCTCCTCGGACAGCGGCGGGCCGGACATGAGCTGCGTTGGGTTTTTTTTGGGGGGGGGTGTTTCGTTGTGGCTGGTGCGTGTATGTTTGGGGGCACTTTGCAGCGGTGGTTTTTGTAAAACTAAAAGCTGCTGTCCGCGGGAGGCCAAGGAACAGGGCCCGCCTTTGTGCAGGGGCAGAGGCAGACCCCAAAGCGACTTTTGGGGAGGCAAAAGCGCCCCCCGCGCGCGCCCACCTGCGACACGTATCCGTTGAACGCGGCGTCGATGTTCTTCCCCTCCAGCGTCACCTCCTTCATGCAGGAGTAGATGTCAAAGTCCTCGACAAGCTGGTTTGGTTGGGCGGTTGGTCGTGTTTTTGTTTGGGGAGGAGGGGGGAGAGATTTTGTGGCTGTTGCGCCGGCGGCGCTTCCGTTTGAAGGGGCCTTTCTTGACGCAGGGGCTGGCTCCGTGCCCGCGACCCTGCGCGCCCGGGGCCTGGCCCGGCAGCTACCGCGGTGGCAGGGCGCGCCCACGCCGCGCGGCTCCGCGGCAGCCCCGCCTGCCTCGAAACGCCGCTGCCTCGGGACCGTGCGCCACCGCTGACTGCCTCCCGCCCCGCCTGCAGGCAGCTTCCTGAAAGCCGGCCCCGGTGCCGAACACCCGCGGGGGGCGCCGCACGCATCCCAGCCGGCGCCGCCCCCGCCCCCGGTCCCCCCCCCCCTGGGCTCCCCGCAGGCCGCACCTGGTTGCACCAAATGCCGCCGCGCCGCGTCGGCCGCATGCGAAAGCGGTCGTGCGCGTCGACCAGGCGCCGCATGCACACCGCCATCTCGTCCACGGTCGCGTTGCCCCGCAGCCGGATTATGGCGTATATGTCGGGGGTGGCTTCCCCCATGCCCATGAAGATTTGGGACACGGGGCTGAGCGGGGGGCAGTCCGCGGTGGGGCCCAACGCGGCGCCGCCGTCGGTGGGCGCGTCGGGCACCTGCGGGGGGCGAAGGGGTGGGGCGAAGGCGTGGCGGCGTCGGCAAACGCGGGCCGGCGGTCGCCGCCGCACCCGCCGCGGCGGCGAAAACCCCGAGGCGGGCGCGCAGGTCTTGCGGCCGCTTCCACGGCATAAATTGATCCTTGCCAACGGTTCCAGCAGGTCGCGGGCGCTGGTGGCAGGCCGGGGCGCGGGGCGGTCGGGGGTGCACCACACCGACCTGGACGCGTAGGCGCCCCAGCCCCGGGGGCACCGCGGCTCCCGCTGCCGACATTACGGATGCCGGCAAGGTTGATGGGAATCGCAGATCGGTTGCAGGCCCGCCGGGCGGTGTGAGAATGCTACAGCGGGGAGCGGGTCCTGTTCTCCAGGTAGGTTGGACGGCCGTTGCAGCGGAGCGATCGACGCCACAATCGACCTTTTTGCGAATGCTGTAGGGGCGCGCAGGGGCCGAGGAAGCGCGCGCGGCGGCGCGACGCGAAAAGAGTGACGGCGGACGGCGGTGGGGCCGGGTCTGCTGCGAGTGCCGGCTGCCGTCGCCGCCGCCGCCGTCCTCCGAACCCCAGCTGCAAAGCCCCTGCGGCGCCGGCATCAGCTCGCGCCTCCTACGCCGCATTGTCAGCGGCAGCAGTGCGGACTGCCGTGGGCGACCCATCGAGAGCCGCGTGGGGCCGGGCGGCGATTACACGCAGCCATTACCGTAAGCATCGGGCGGCACGGCAATGGGCAATGGGCGCAGGGGAAGCATAAAAAGGAAGAACGCCATGTGACTGACGTGAGCGAGCATGTGGGCACGGCAGCAGAGGGCTGATTTGCACAGAAGGGCGCAGGCAAGGTGGGACAAGAGGCAGCCCGCCGTTCGCGGCGGCCCAGGAAAACTCGGCCAAGCCCGCGCCCGCGCCCGTGCGCGCCCTGGCGGCCGGCAGGGGGCGGGGCGGCACCGGCGGCGGCGTCACCAGAGGCCCGCGTACGCGGCGTATCCGTAAAACTGGGCGGCCCCGGGGCTGCTCTTCGCATCGCCCGCAAAGCCGTAGGAGGGGTCCTCCTCCGCGTGGCGCCGCATCAGCGCCGCGAGGCGCTCCATCTCGGTGTCGGCCTCCGCGCGGCACTGGCCAGAGGCGTAGCAGCGCGCCGCGATGCCGGTGACGTGCGGCGCGGCCTGCGTTGCGTTCCGATTTTTTGGTTTATTCGGTTGTTTTGTTTCGTGTGCACTCCGCCTGTCCTGTGTTGCGCGTGGCACTGCTTTGTGTGCGCTCTTGCTCCACCCCTCCCCACTCCCCACTTCCCACCCCACCCATACACGTCCCCATCCCCCCAACCCCCCCTCAAACCCCCAGACTCCCCGCCCACCATGCTGGTGCCGCTCATTGCGTTGTACCCCACCGGCAGCCCGTTCTTCGACACCGCCTTGTCCAGGGGGTAGGTGCTTACGATGTCCTCCCCGGGCGCCGCCACGACGCGCGCGCGCCGCGCGTCGGTCGCGGCGCCGGCGGGCAGGAAGTTTGAGAACCAGGAGGCGTTGTCGTTGCCGGGGGCGCCATCCTTATCGGTGAAAGAGGTCACCTGGTTCGGTTTTAGGGGGGAGGTGCAGTTTGCAGGTTTTGACGGCACGGCTTGATGGCGGCTTTGGGGCTGAGTGGCCAGCCCGGCTGGGCTCATCAGCAGAGCACCCGCTCCTCCTTCCATACAGGCTCAAAGTACCGCAGGCACTCCATCAATTGGGGGCGGCTGTTTATGTCGACGCCAGCAGACGCCAGCGGGGGCCACCCCACGAGGCTGCGGGCAGCGCCCCCCCCCCCCCCACGCACCGCCAGCGCCTTGGGGCACGCGCCGGGCGCCTCCTGCATGAGGTTTGTCCTGCTGTTGCCCGCCGCCGCGACCAGCGTGACCCCCTGCCGCGCGATCGCCGCCGTCCACTCGCACTGCGCGTCCGCCTCGCCGCCGCCGCCGGTCAAACTAAGGTTGACCACGCGGATGCCCAGCGCGCGAGCGTTGTAGTAGAGCCACTCGTAGGCCTTCAGCAGGTCGGAGGTGGTGCCGCTGCCCTCGGAGTCCAGGACCTTTAGGGAGTAGATCGGTATGCCTGGGGGAGGTGAGTTTTTTTCAAGGTGGGATTTCGAGCTTCGGGCGCAGGTTCTGGGGGTGGTTTGCAAGAGCGCGGCAGGCGCAAGCGGGCACGCGGCGGGCAAGGGCCTGGGTATTGACAGGGGCGGCGGGCTGCAGGGCACGCCCCGCTGTCCCCAAGCGCAGCGCGCCCTCACCCGGCGCGGCGCCGATGGTGCCCTGGCCGTTGTTCTTCGCGCCGATGACGCCAGCGACGTGCGTGCCGTGGCCTGTGCGTGCGGGGGGTTGCGGGCGGCCTCGGTCAGCACACGCGTGCAGGGAAGTCAGCGCAGCATGGGATGCCGCCTCGGCAGCGCTGCAATGAGGCGCCCCTTGAGGGCCCCCTCACGGTGCACCCAGCCTCAAGAGCCCTTTATCCGCCCCCAACCCTTTCCGACCAGGCCCCGCCCACCAAAGCCGTCGAGGTAGGGGTCCCCATTGTCCGACGAGCAGAAGCTCTTGCCGCCGACCACGTTCAAATCCGGGTGCCGCCTGTCGACGCCCGTGTCCACAACCGCCGCAGCCACGCCGAGGGAGGCAAAGTCGGGCAGCCGCTGGTCGCCGGCGGCGGCGTCGCCGGCGACGGCGCCGATGCGGCGCATGTTTACGTAAACGTGCTCGCCGGCGGCGAGGGGCACTGCGGTGTTTAGAGTTTTGTTTTCGAGTGCGTGAGTGTGTGGATGTGAGGCGGGGGTTCCGGCACCGGGTTTGGGGCGCAGTGGCTGCGTGCTGATGAGTGAGCCTGGTCTGGCGCTGCCTATGGAGGGGGCGCGTTCCGCCGAGGGCTCAGCCCCTTGCAAGGCGTGTGTGCACGCGTGTGCAGAGCCGCTCGCCCACCTTTGGGAAGCGAGTAGGCGCCCGGCTGCGCCGCCTCGGGCTCCGGCGCCGGCGCCGGCGCTGGCGCTGGGGCGCGAGGCGCCGCGGGCGCTGGGGCGCGAGGCGACGCCGGCGCAGGGCCCGGGGCTGGGGCTGGTCCGGGTGAGGGGCCGGCCGGTGGCGACGTCCCCCGCAGCGGCGAGCGCGGCCAGCGCCCCGACGACGGCGCGCGCGGCGCCCCCGGCGGCGCGGTCGGCGCCTGCAGCCCCGGCGGCCCCGTCGGCGCCGGCGCCGGCGCCGGCGCCGGCGCCGGCCCCTCCAGCGCCGGCGCGGGCGCGGGCTGGCCGGGCGCGCCGTCGGGCGCGCACATGCGGGAGGGCAGCCGCAGGTTGAACTGCGGCGGCACGCCGCACGCGCCGAGCCACTGCGCGTTCCAGCGCAGGTCGTCGCCGCTGCGGCCGAAGCGGCAGCCGCGGCCCCCCTCTGGCAGCGTCACGCTCGTCCACCGCACCCACCGCAGCCCGGGGCCGCAGCGCATTCCGCGGTACGCCGCCGCCGACGCCGACTCGCCGCCACACGAGACGGGCGCGTCCAGCGTGGCGTTGTGCTCCACCGCCTCTGCCGGCGACGCCGGCGGCGCCGCGCACGCCGTCGGCTCGCCGCGCCGCGCGAGCGCGCCGTCGGAGCACAGCAGCGCCGGCAGCCGCGGCGCCACCGCCGGCGGCGCGCCGCAGCCGCCGAAGCTTTCCGCGTTCGAGGGGTCCGCCTCGGAGCGCGCGCGGTAGCGCACGCAGCCGGGGACGAGGGTGCTGTTTGCCGCGTAGAAGGCGTACATCCCCACCCACCGCGTCCCCGTCATGTATGCGCCGCATCGCTCCCCAAACCACGCCACCTTGGTGACGCCAGGCAGCCAGCAGCCGGGCCAGTCGAGGCCCGCGGGCGCGGAGACGGTGCCGGCCAGGTAGGACGGCGGGACGCAGTCCGGAGCGGCGGCGCCTGCGCAACGCGGCGCGGCGCGGCGGTGCAAGGCCGGGGGCAGTTTGGGGCAGCGGCTTGCGCTGGGATCCCCCAAAAGGCGTATCCCACGCACATCAGGGTGACGAAGCACTTGGGTCCATGTGTCCCCTCCCCGCCAGCTGCCATGACACCGCTGTCCTCACCCCACCAAGCAAGCAGCAACTTGTGCCCCCGCCCTCCCACCTCCGTCGTCCCTGGCCTCCGCCACGGAGATGACTGTGTCGGCCGCGACCGCCACGACGCCCGGCGCCGCCCGCATGGCGCGAGCCACCGCGGCGGCCTCCAGCTTTCGGGACACCACCACCACCGCGCCCCGCGGCGGCCGCCGGCGCCGCGGCGCCGCCGCGGCCGCGGTCGCGGCAAACACGTTGTCTTCGGCCGCCTGCAAGGGCGGCTCCGGCCCCTCCAAATCCCCCAGCACGTGCTCTATCTGGAAGGTCCCATACTCAGTTGCCCCCACGTTTGCGGCGGTCGTGGTCTGGCCGCCGGCCCTGCCCTCGGCGTGCGCGGCTTTGCGCGCCGCAGTGGCGGCCACCGCGGCAACGCGCTTTTGCACCCTGCGCGTTGTGTTGGGTGGGCGAGGTGAGACAGGGACTGCCGTGCACGGGCGGCCCCCTTTGCTTCGTGCCGCACGCACGCCACCGCCTCGACGCGCTGGGCATGCCGCGCCGACCCCCCTCCCCCGCCCTTCCCGCGGCTCACCCGGCGAGCGTGTCCGCTGTTGTGGCGTTTGGCAGGAA
This sequence comes from Raphidocelis subcapitata, assembly GCA_003203535.1. Classification (NCBI taxonomy): domain Eukaryota; kingdom Viridiplantae; phylum Chlorophyta; class Chlorophyceae; order Sphaeropleales; family Selenastraceae; genus Raphidocelis; species Raphidocelis subcapitata. The sequence continues at coordinate 609,342 of BDRX01000003.1, forward strand.
GGTGACGATGAAGCGCCCCGGGATGGCTTCGCCAGCCCGGCGGCGGCCTGCGCGGTCGGCGGGCGGCAGGTGGCACGTGGGGCGAAGGGCCCCGCGCGCCTCGTCGCGCATGCACGGCCTGGCACGCGGGCGCCCCCCCCCCCTGCCGCAGGCTGCTGACTCAGCAGCGGGTGTGGCGCGTTTTCTCACCTTGCTTCAGCTCGCCCTCCGGTGCCGGCAGCGTCGTGGCTGCCGCTGCCGCCTCGGCCGCCTCGGCCGCCGCTTGCTGCTCGCCCGTCGCCAGCGCCGCGGCGTCGGCGCCCTCGGCCAGCTCGTTTTCTGTTACGGCGCCGTCTGGACGCTGCTCCTCAAGGCCTGCGTCTCTGGGCAGGCCCACCGGCGCGCCGGCTGCCAAGCGCGGCGCAAGCTCGAATGGCGCGCCGCCAGGCTGCTGCTCGGCTGTGTCCGCCGCCTGCGCGGCGGAACCGGCTATGCAAATCGCCGCAAATGCGGCTGCCGCGAGCAGGACGCGCAGCGTGCGCGCTCTTCTGCACGGCTGCCTCGGTGCAGCCGAGAGCCGTGCCATTGCGCTTCGATACCCATCAAGCGCTGGGAGGGGGAGCGGGTTGCGCACTGCTCATTACTGCGTCGTTTTTTATGCGTTGTGTTGGGGACGCGCTTGGGGAAACGAAGGAAAAGCGCTCGCCGCTCAGCAGCAGCCCAAAACTCCAGCCAGCCCGGTCAGCAGCGCAAGCAACGCGTGCAATAGTTTTAGGGAGCTATCAACGCACACGACAGAGGCGAGGGCCTCGTTGGGCAGCAGCCTGCATCAGTCAACGTCGCGAGCCCGGAAGTCCCGCCCGGCACAGGATGCAGGGAGGGAGCGGCCCACATCGCCGGACGGATTTTCTGGTCTCCTCTTTCGCAACAATGCGTGAGCGAGATCGCCCACGTGCAGGGCGCAGACGGCAACGGCAACGCACCTGATCGGGTTACATCCCAACGCGCCGCGCGCTGGAGCCCCCTTCCCGCGTGCGTGCAGGCGCATTGCAAAACCAACTTTTCGTTGCGTCGTTTTCGCCCAACCACACTGCGCACCGAGGCGCGGAGACCACACCAGTCGTTGGCTCGGGCAGCAGCCCGCGGCCCACGGCCCACCAGCCCGGCCAGGATGGCGCGTAGCTGGGCCCTGGCCTTCGGGCTGGTCCTGCTGGCGGCCACCGCGCACGCGCAGTCCAAGCCGGCGGCGCCGGCGTGCGACAAAGGCGCGAAACCCGAGGGCGTTGCCAGCGCCAAGGCCATCCTCGTCAACGAGACCGCCGTCAACGTGAGCCGCCGCGCGGGGCTTGGCGCTCCTTTGGCTTTCCTGCGCCGCCGCCGCTGACAGCAACCGTGCGCCGCCGGGCACCGGGGGCGGGGGCCGGTGACGCCCCGCGCGACGGCCGGCGTCATGCCTGGACGGCGCGACGCGTGGCAAGCCGCGCCAGCTGTCGCGTCGGTTCCGGTTTTTGCACGCACACACAGCGCGCACAAGCACACCGGCATGGTTCTCGCCTCCCTCCCCGATTCCAGCACACGCGCACGCACTCACAACCGCCCTAACGCAAACGCACCCCCCCCCCTTAGATCGCGATCGTGCCGCCCGCCGGCAAGGGCTGCGTGACCTCCTACGCCATCACCGCAAAGGACACCAAGAGCGGCAAGACCTGGACCCAGAACAGCAACACCCCCGGCAGCGTGTTCAGCGGGCTGTCCAAGGGAGGGATCTACGAGTTCCAGGTGCGCACGAGGCGACGCGCGCGCGCGCCAACCTTTCAGCGTTTCGACCCTCCCCCCTCCCCGCCACCAGGCATGCGTTGAGCATACCTCCACCCCGCACGGCGCGCGCCCCCTCTCTCACCCACCCCCACCCCCAAACAAACACCCCGCCTACCCCCCCCATAAAAACAGGTCGCCGCCGTCGGCCCCGCCGGCAAGGGCCCCTCCGTGGCCGCCTCTGCCGCCATGCCCCCCTCCTTCCTGGAGGTGAAGCCCGACGCCCCCATGGGCGTGGAGGCCGTCGCGCTCACCGACAGCAGCGCGCGCGTGGTGTGGGGCGTGCCGCCGGGCAACCCCCGCGTGGACGAGTACGTCATCACAGCGGTGCCCACCAACGCCACGGGGTGCGTTTTGGGGGGGGGGGAGCCGACGCCCGGCGCCCGGCGCCCGGCGCTATATCTTGGGGGCCCGCACCCTGGGCCCTTTTCGCTGGCGGCAAGCCCGGGGCTGTGCTCCCCCAGCCGCTGCTCTTCCGGGCTCCAGCCCCCAAACGCCTCCCCGCCCGCCCCGGCTACACCGCCCGGCCCCACCCAACCAGATCCCCTCCTTCACCCCCCCACCTTCCACCGCCCCGCAGCTTCCCCCTCCCCGGCGGCAAGAACATGACCTTCACCGCCTCTGGCTCTTCCAAGGAGACTACGGTGAAGGGCCTCAGCCCCTCCAGCAACTACGTTTTCGTGGTCGTCTCCAAGTCAAACAAGCTCGGCACTAGCCCCGAGCCCTCTATCACCTTCCACCGCACCCCCGCGGCGGGCGCGGGCGTGCCGGCGGCGCCGGGCGGCGTCATGGCGATGGCGGCGGGCAAGGGCACGGTCGCGCTGTCGTGGAAGGCGCCGTCTGGCACTGCGCCCGACTACTACCAGATCGGGTGGGGGGGTGTTTGTTTTGGGGGGGGGTGCTGTTTGTTCAGGGGGGGCCGTAACGGGCGCTGTTGCGGGGCTTTTGTGGGGCGCGTTTGTGGGTGCTACCGTGGGTATTGCGCGGGTTTCTGCTGCGGGGCTGTGAGGTTGTTGTTGTGGGGCTTTCGTGGTTGCTGTCGCGGGGTTCTTCACAGCTTGAGCCTGCACCCCTGCTCGTTGGCTTTGAACAGCCCACCGCGTCTCTCACACCTGCACCCCACCCAAAACAAACACCTCTCTCACCTCCACGCCCCTCCCAAAGCAAACGCTCTCTCACCTCCGCACCCCCTCCCAAAACAAACAATCTCTCACCTCCATGCCCCCCCCCCAAATCAAACCAACGCAGCATCACCGAGGTGGACGGCTCCGGCAAGGCCCTGACCGCCACCAACACCATCCCCTACAAGAACACCACCGCCCTCATCCGCGACCTCACCCCCGGCAAGACCTACCGGGTGGGTTTTGGGGAGGTTGCGGGCTGAGCTTTGGGGGGTTTTGCGGTGCATCCACAAACAGAAGAGGGGGAGAGTCGTCTGCGGGTGGCGGCGGCGCGGCGGCTGGGCAAGGGCCTCACAGCCCTTGCCCCATCGGCCCCCGATCAACAGCAAACACCTGATCACCCCCCCCCAAAAAAGAGCTCCAAAACCCCCCGAAAGCCACCCCTCCCCGCCAACGAAACGCCCCCCTCTCCAACCCCCCAAAACCCAACAGTTTGACGTCCAGAGCTGGAGCACCGCCTACGACGACGGCAAGAAGGCCTCCTACACATTCACCATCCCCAGGACCTACACGCCGCCGGCGCAGGCGCCTGCCTACCCGCCGCGCAACGTGCGGGCCGCCATCTACAGCGGCGGCCGGGTCATGGTGAGCCTTGGGCCTTGGCGTGCTTTTTTGGGGGGTGGTGCCTGCGCATCTTGCGGGTGCCTTTCTCCGTTTTTTGGGGGGGAGGCTCATGGGCACGCTTTTTTGAGAAGGAGCCCCCACGATTCACGGGGCCCCAAAACCCACACACCTTCAAAAGGCGACAGCCACCCTCGATAGCACGCCGCCCCCCTCCCACCCAACACCCCACCCCCCCAAAAAACCCTCAGATCACCTGGGAGGGCGTCCCCGGCGCCTCCAGCTACGCGGTGTCCCTCTACGACGCCTATTCCGGCCGCAACCTGGGGATCCAATACACCACCAGCACCAACAGCGTGGCCGTCTCCGGCCTGCCGCTGGGGCAGGCCGTCGAGATCGTGGTGCAGCCGGTGGCGGGGGGTTACTACGGGGCCGCCGCGACCACGCGCGTGGAGCTGCCGGCGCCTGTTGGGTACGGCTCCAGCAACTACTACCCTGACTCAGGGTACAACTCATGTGGGTGGCGCCGGGGGGCTGGGTTGGGGCTTGCCGTGACAGTGGGAGGGCTTTCCCGGGGCTGGGGTGGGGCTTGCGTCTTGTTTTCTGGGCTGGTTTTTGCTCCGCAAAGCCCCTCCCCTCGGCACACAACCCCTCCCCAAAGTATTTCAATCCCTCCTCTGAACAAAAACGACTCAACCCGCCCCGCCCCCCAGACCTGCCCTACTGGTACTCCAGCTACTACCCCACCGGCTACTACTCCGCGTGGTGAGCCTTTAACTTAACTTGCCAATTGCCAATCAACGAACGACCCCCGGTGCTTTCGGCCCGGCCTTTGGCGGCGACGGGCCGGCGCCCACTACGGGAGGCGCCCGCTTTGGGGTGCCGGGCCGGCCGGCCGGCGGCAAACCCTACCAGCCACGAAACCGAGCGGCCTGCGTGCCCCCTCGAAAGCACACCCCACACCCCACCCACCCACCTCGTCAACCCCTCACCCCCCCAAAACGAAGGTACCCCGGCAAGCGCATTGTGAACGCCGTCGCCGACGTCCTCAACCCTTACAACAACTTCTGTGAGCGCCCGCGCGGCGACTCGCCGATGCTTTTGCACGCCCCTTCCGCACAACGGCCGGCGCGCCGCCGTCCCACCCTGCATGCCGCCCGGCTCGCTCTCTGCGCCGCCCGCGCGCGCCTTCCTTTGCCGGCTTCTGCGCGCATGCCCATGGCCACCAAAACGCGCCCGCAACACCCCTCCCAAAACCCCCCAAAACGCCCCGCCCTCCCCCCCCATCCCCCCCCATCCAGACGGTCCCTCCTGGTACCGCTACCGCCCCTCCTACTTCAACCCCTACTCCGGCATCTACGGATACAACAACTGTGGGCCTTGTGGGGGTGTTTATTGCTAGGGGGAGGGGGTGGTTACAGGGAAGGGGAGCTGCAGTTCCTCACTGTTGGGAGCTGCCCGCGTGCACCGCGTTTGCTGCCAGCCGGCCCCATCCAAATGGCTGCGTCGCGCCGTGTCCCGCCCATCACTCACCCTCCCCAAAACCGCCCCCCTGGAAACGGAAACAGACAACAACCCCTACTACGGCGGCGGCTACGGCTACGGCGGCGGTTACGGCGGTTACAACCCCTACGCCTATGGCGGCGGTTACGGCGGTGCGTGCAGGGGACCGGGCGGGCAGGGCGAGCAAGCCCTGTTGAATCGGGGCGGACACATCCAGACCAACTTGCCTGCTCTCAGTCGTCCCAGCGACTAGCCCCCCTGAAACACCCACGGAACCCGCCTGGAACCGCCCAAAACTGCCCCAAAAACCCCTGAAACCGCCCCAAAACCCCCACCCTAACCCCCACCCTAACCCCCCCAGGCGGTTACTACGGTTACCCCAGCGGTTACAACAGCAACGCCGGCTGGGCCCGTGGCTACGCCGCCGGCGTCGCCACCGGCCTCGCCGCAGATGCCATCATCGACAACCTGCCCGGACAGAGGGAGGAGCCCGAGACGCCCCCCTCGCCGCCCCCGGACGTCGTCACGTGAGGACCGGGCTCGCTGGGGGGGGCTTCGGGGGTCGGGTTTGACCGGGATTCGACCCGGGTTTGACCGGGGCTGGGCCGGGGCTGGACCGGCCGGGAGGGGTGGGTTTTTTTGACCCTGGCTTGTGGGCTTGGGGTTTCATCGCCCCTGCCAGGGGATGCCACCCTCAAACCAACGCCCCCGGCTGTCCCCTTCCCTTCCCCAAACGCCGCGCAGCCCCGAGAACGACGCCAACCCCGAGGGCAACGCCGCCGGCGCCGGCGCCGGCGCCACGCCCACCAGCGCCCCTGACGCTCAGCCCACCGGTGCCGCCGGCCCCGGCCCGGCCGGCCCTGCCGACGCCGACGGCCCCGCTGCCGGCCCCGGCCCCGCTGCCGGCCCCGGCCCCGCCGGCCCCGACGCAGACGGCCCCGCTGACGACGCCGGCCCCGGCCCCGCCGGCCCCGCCGGCCCCGCTGCCGGCCCCGGCCCCGCCGGCCCGGCCGACGCCGCCGACGACGCCGCGCCCGACGCCGCCGGCCCCGGCGGCCCCCCCGCCGACGACGGCGGCCCCCCCGCCGACGACGGCGGCGCGGAGCCTGCGGGGGGCGAGGCCCCCCCGGAGGGCCCTCCTGAGGAGCAGATGGCCGACCAAGGCGCCCAGGAGCCCCTGCCCGAGTACGAGCCCCCCCCGCAGCAGGACGTCGGCCCCGAGCCCGGCGCTGGCGACATGGGCGGCGGCATGGGCGGCGGCGACGAGGGCCAGCGGCGCAGGCTCTCGGCCGCCGGCGGGCGGCGCCTGCTGGCCGCGTTCTGAGCGGCGCGCGGCGTCGGAGGCGCGCGCGCGCGGCGCGCAGCGGCCCGCCGCTGCGGGCGGGCGCGCGCGCGCGCCGCCTCCCGATTGGCCCCTTTCCCCGGAAAGGGTTCGGGGCGCGCGGCGCGGCATGGGGCGGGGCTCGGCTCATCGGCCCATCGGTGAGCCGGGCCCCCACAGAACAATAAGTGCGAAGAGCGCGTCACATTGAACCCATGCCGCCCGCCCGCCCTCCATTTCGCAAAAAAAACAACGCTCTGATACCATCCCACCACTCCGTTGACAAGAAAAGGGGCGGCGCGCGCGCGGTGCGCCCGCGTGCGTGCGTGCGTGCGTGTGCGCCCTGCCTCGGACGCACGCGCGCACACGTGCTGCGGCGCCCCCCGCCGCGCGCCCTCATGCCCCTTGCCCATTCATCATTGCCCGGCAGGAGGGGGCCCCCGCCGCCCCGAATCGAACCCGGGCCGCCGGGCGCGCGCGCCCCCGCGCCGCTGCCAGCGCGGCAGGCGGGGCGGCGCGCGCGCACGCGGCGTGCCTTGGCCGATTGCAAAGGTTTGGCGGCGGGCGCCCCATTGCACCCCGTGGCTTGCTGCGGGCCCGCCCGCGCGCGCGATATGTGTGCCCCAATGCGCAGCTGTAATGCATGCGGCACCAAATGGGCGGGGCGCGGCGGCGGCGCGGGGGGGTGGCTTGGGGGGGGAGCTGCCGCCCAGCTGCTGCCCGGGTGGGTGCGACCAGCCGCCTTCCAGCGCCGCGCTGCTGCAGCTTCTCAACGGCGTGTGGCGGGTGTGATGCTGGGTGTGGGACACTTCTTCAGACATTAAACATCATGTTTGAATGTGATTAAGCGCCACACCCGCCACTCCCGCCCGTATCACCGGGCCGTCCGCGCGGGGCCGCGGGCCCAGCGGAGCAGCGGGGCCTCCATCGGCGCCGCGACGGCATAAAAGTACGCTAAACCGGTAAATATGGCTCTTGCAGCTCTCGCGGCGGTGATAGTGCTGCTGGCGGGCCGAGCCCACGCCCAGGTGGGGGTGGTGGGCCGCGTGGCGAGCGCTGGAAGGGCGACAGGGCCGCGACCGGGCCGCTTTGCGCGATGTATTACTGTTCAAACCGCGCTGCCCCAGCTGAACCACCGCCAGACTCGCCGACCGCGCCGCCGCCTCGCTCACGCGCACCGCCGCCGCCCCCAGGCCGAGCAGCGGCAATGCGAAGACGCCGTCCCGGGCCCCCCGATGGCGGCCAAGGCGCTGGTGCTTAACGACACCGCCGTCGAGGTGCGCGGCGACGCAGCCGCACCGCCCGCACGGCTGCTGCCGGGCCTTGTGCTGCGATCCACAAGGCTGGCTCCCTGCAGTGTCCCCCTGGCACCGCAACACCGGTCAATCCCGCTGCAACTTGGAGCCCCAAGCCGTTGCCTGCCAGCACCCGCCCTGTCCCCAACTCCCGCCTTAAAACCCCTGAAACCCAAACCCCGCCCCCTCCCCGTCCCCAGATCTTCCTGCTCCCGCCCTCGGGCCCCGCCTGCATCGAGGGCTTCGCCGCCGCCGGCTTCGACCCCAAAAGCGCCGCCTCCGCCGCCGCCGCCCCGCCGCGCGTGTTCACGGGGCTCACCACCGTGTTTGCAAACCTGACGCCGGGCGCCACCTACGAGTTCGACGTCGCCGCCGCCACCGCCGCGCGCGGCGCCGGCAAGGCGCTGACCGTGCGCGCGGCGCTGCCGCCGGCGGCGCTCGACGCGCCGCCGGGGCCGCCGGAGCGGTTCCGGGCCGCCGCGGTCGGGGCGGGCGCGTTTTCGCTTTCGTGGGACGCGCCCGCGGGCAACCCCGGGGTTGACGGCTACGCCATAACCGCGAGGGAGACCGACGCGTCCGGCTGGCCGCTGCCCCGCGCCGACGGCGGCGACGACGCCGCCGACCCCGCGCCCACCCTGCTGGCCCTCCCCGGGCAGCGCGCCGCCACCGTGGAGGGGCTGCGGCCGGGGGCGCGGTACGTTTTTCTGATCCAGGCGCTTTCGAGGCGGTACGGCGGGAGCGACCCCGCGCTCGCGTTCCGGCCGGCGCCACGGGACGGCGCCGGCGCGCCGCCGGGGGCGCCGAGGGGGCTGAGGGCCGCGGCCGCGGAGGGCGGGGAGGTTGCGCTGTCGTGGTGAGTTTGGGGGGGGGGTGTTGGGCGGGGCGGCGCTGGGATTGGCGGCGCCACCAGCGAGCCGTTTCCTGGGTGTGCCAGCACACGGGCAGCCGGCCTTTTGACGGCGCGGTGGCTGTGCCCTGCGGGGGTAAACAAAGCCGCCATCGCATCCCCAACCCCTCCAAATTCTCGACCCCCCACCCCCTCCCCGACCCTCCCCCCAAACAACAGGACGCCGCCGGAAGGCCCCCAGCCAGACCTGTACGTGCTGACCGCCACCCCCCTCGACCCCGCCACCGGCGCGCCCGCCGGCCCGCCCCGCGCGCTGCCGCCCGCAGCCGGCGGCGCCGCCGAGGCGCGCGCGCGCGGGCTCTCGCCGGGCGGGCGCTACCGTTTCGGCGTGCGGGCGCTGTCGCTGGCGTTCGACGCCGGCGGCGCCGCCGAGGCGGACGCCGCGGCGGGCGGCGGCGGCGGCGCGGGCCCCGCCGCGGCGGCGCCGCCGGCGGCGTCGCTGGCCTCTGTCGGGGGCGAGTGGGCTGTGAAACCCTACGCGTTTGCGGGGCGGCAGGTGCCGTGGCCGGTGGTGCCGTTTGACAACCCCGACGCGTTCTATGAGAGCGGCTGGGGCGGGCGCGGCGTGCTCGCGACGATGCTCGCAGACGCCCTTTTTGCGCCCCCCGCCGGCGACGAACCAGCGGCCGCGCCAGGCGCCCCCGCCGCCGCGCCCAATGCCGCCGCGCCCAACGCCGCCGCGCCCGGCGGCGGCGCGCCGCGCCCCTCGCTGCCCTCTCCCGTGGGCGGCGCGGCGTTCGGCGCCGGGCCCGCCCCCGGGCCCATGCCCGCCAACGGCCAATACGGCCCCACCGGCCAGCCGACCTGGGCGCCCATCACCCCCGTCGGCGGCGGCGGCGCGGGGCTGTCTGGCCAGCCGAGTTGGGCCCCCATCGCCCGGCCGGAGCCCGCATTTGCCAACGGGCCGCCCCCCGGGGCGGCGGTCGCCCTCGGCGGCGCGGCCGCCGCGCTGGGCGGCGCGCTGGGCGGCGCGCTGGGGGGCGCGATCGGCGGCGCGCTGAGCGGCGCGGCGCGCGGCGCGATCGGCAGCGCGATGGCCGGCGGGCGGCCGCGGTGGCGGGACGTCGCCGGCGGCGCGCTCAGCGGCGCGACGCGCGGGGCGGTGCCGGCGAATGTGCTGGCGCCGCGCCGCGCGGGCGCAGAGGCCCGCGGCGGGCTGGCGCGCGTGGGCGGCGGCAACCTCGGCGCCGGCGGCGGCGGCGGTGGCCTCGGCGGCGGCGGCGGGGACCGGGCGACCAGCCTGGGCAGCTGGCCGACCGCCAGCCCGGGCAGCAGCAGCGCGCTGAGCGCTTTGGGGCGGCCGACGCGCGCCGACCGGGCCGCGGAGCGGCGCCTCGCGCGGCGGGATCGGCGCGGCTGAGGCGCGGGGCCAGCGGCAAGCCCGCAGCCGCGCCCCAACCCGCCGCGCAAACTGGGCGGTTGACTACAACCAGCATTTCTCATCCAAAACGTCCGATGGCCTGGCCTTGAGACGCGCGATTTGCAAAGCCCCCATCTCTCAGGGGACCAGGGTCCAAAAGCCCTTCCACGGCAATGCCATCCCCTTCAAAAAATGAAAGCTTGTAGTTGCCAACCCTCCCCAACTGGGCCCACCAACCGGATTCCGTTTTACAGTTTAGTAGAGTTTAAGCAGAGTGTTTAAGCAGAGGTTCATAAGCCATCCAGCCACGCATGGCAAGTCCCAAGCAGGCCAAAGTCGGGCAGACCCAGGCGGGAAAGCGAAGCAAAAAGAGAGAACCGAGCCGTGCGCTCTCGCGCCGCGCGCCGGCGCCCGCGCCGCCCGTGCCGGGAGGGTATCCGCCGCGCAGCTCGCGCCCCGAGGGGTTGCGCGTTTCGCTGCGGGCTTCATATCCGGCCGGGCGGTCTTCAGGGCTTTGCCTGGCGGGGGGCGGGGCATGCGCCGGCGGGGCGGCAAGGGCCTGAGAGCGATCGCGCGCGCGCGCGCGGGCGGGCGCCTCCGCCGGGGGGCGTTGCTGCAGCAACGCACCGCGGCAGGGGGCGCGTCCGCGCGCGCGCGCACGCACGCTCACGTGCCTGCCGCCACCGCCGGCCATCATGCCGCCGCGTCATCCCGCCGCGGGCGCCGAAATCCCAAACGACGCGCGTGTCCCTGCCACCCCCAAACTGAGGGGCTCCGCGGCGGCCGCGCGCCGCGCCGCGCATGCACGCGCGCGCGCCGCCTTCACAGGCGAGCGCGCCGCGCACGCGCGCGCGGCGCGGCCGCCGCGTGCCCCCCTACCCCCCTGCCCCAACCCCAAAGGCCGGTCAGTGCCGGCCGGGCACTCGCTGACAGCGGCAGGCCCCTCGCGCCGCGCCGATTCCTACCGGGCGCGGCGGGAAACCCCCGGACGCGGCGCGGCGCGGCGCCGCGCGAGCGCCGCGCGGCGCGGCGCGCGCCCCTCCGCCTGCCGCTGTCCGTGCGAGGGCCCTCTACCGTCCTCATCCGCCCCCGCCGCAGGCTGCGTTTGGTTAGGGTTGGTTGGGAGGGCGGGGAGTCGGTGGGGGGGGGGGGCATTCGGGGGGCCCAGGGGCCGGGCGCGCCGAGGGCCAAAAAGCATGCGTCCAGAAGGCACGTCCCCAGAGCGAGCCTCGGCTCACACGCAAGCAGCGCTGCCCGCCGCCGCCCCGCCGAGCGCCGCCCGCCTCGCGCGGCCTCCCCTTCCAACACCAGGGCCCGCGAAACCCGGGCCCCAAGCGCGGCCCCCCTCCCCCACTCACGCGGCGAGCCCATGTTCTTCATTTCGCCAAAGCCCACCACCCTGCTACCGCCGCCGCCGCCGCCGCGCCCGCTCGGCCCGCCGCCTCCGGGCCCGCGGTCCGGCGGGCGGCGCGACTGGCCGGCCTGGACGTACGAGTCGCCGGCGGCGGGGTCTAGCAGCGTGCGCAGCAGCAGCAGCGCGGCGCGGAAGAGGCCGGCGATGAGCGCGATCAGGCGCACCCACCACGCGGGGCTGTCCACGACCTTGCCTGGCGGGGCGTGGGGGAGGGGGAGGGGGGTGAGGGCTGGCCCGTGCCGCCTGCACCACCGTGGGCGGGCGGGGCGCGCGCTGCGGCGGGCCTTGGCGCGCCGCGCTGCGGAACGCGGCCCGCGCTGCCCGCACCGGCCGCGCGCCGCGTCCGCGCGGGGCCCAACCCCCCCGGGGCCCAACCCCCCGCGCGTTCGGCAACCCACCATTGCGTATGTACGGCATGGCGCCGCGGCCTTCCGGGCGCTCCCGGAGACCTGCGCTGCTGTCCCGCTTCCTTTTAGTTCGCCCCGGCGCCCGCGCGGCCGTCCATGGTTACTCTGGGCCCGGTGCGAGCCTGTTGCGCAGGCGTCGGGCCGCCCTGCCGCCGCTGGCTAGGCGCCACGACACTCCTCGCAGTCCAGTGCACAGTACTGGCCCCGCCTATGAGCAGCGGGAGCCTGGAACAAAAAACTTAACGGCCGAAAACACCGGACAGCGCTGCTCTTGAACGGCCGCAGGCCTGCAGCAGCTGGACGCCGCCCCGCTGCCTGCCCGATTCAGCACGAGGCCGTCCCAGCGCTGCCCGACGGCACGCCATTGGATTGGACGATAAGAGCGAGCTTCCGCCGGCCGCTGGGCACGCATCGACGGCTCGCTGATCTCAGCGCACGCAGGCCCGGGGCGCCAGCGAGCGCTGGGAGGGCCGCTGGGATGGATTCTGGGGATGAATACGTCGAGGACAGGTGCGAGGCCCGCCAAGGGGCCGGGATGGAGACGGCCGAGACGGGTCACGATCTGCCGCAGCCGCCCGGGGCGCCCATTCGTGGCGAGACCCGGTCCTGGGTCTCGTTCAAGGCTGCGTCATTGCCGTGGCCCCGTTGCCGGGCGCGGCAGGGGGCCAGTGGACGCGAACCCGGCCCGCGCAGCGGCCGCCGCGGCGGCCGCGCCGCCAGCGCTGCTCGCCCCTCGTGCGCGCCTCGAGCCCGCGCAATCCCCCTTTCCCAAACCGCAGCGAGGGGGAGCTGATCCACAGCGATGAGGGCGCCGTGACCGTCGGCGACGACGGCTCGCTTGTGGGGGAGGAGGTGAGGGGGCGCAAGGGGGGGGGGGGGGGGGGGGGGGGGGGGGGGGGGGGGGGGGCGGTGGGGGGGGGGGGGGGGGGGGGGGGGGGGGGGGGGGGGGGGGGGGAATCACGTGGCCCAGCCGCCGTCCCCGGCAGGCGGGGGAGGCTCAGCAGCTGCTGGCGGCGTGGCGGGCTTGGACCAAGCCGCCGGCGCCTGACCGGGCAGCGTTGACCGGGCCCCGCGCCGCGCGCCGCAGGACCTCGACGCCGGGGCGCACGACGAGGCGCACCGCGAGTTTGCCGAGGCCGCCGCCAACGCCTTTGCCGCCGGGGAGGAGGGCGGCTACGAGGACGAGGGCGCCGCCGAGGCGGAGGCCGAGGCGGCGGCGGAGGCGGAGGAGGCGGCGGCCGAGGCGGCGGCCGAGGCCGAGGCGGAGGCCGACGCCGATGCGGCAGAGGGGGAGGCGGAGGCAGAGGCGGAGGCGGAAGCTGCGCTTGAGGAGGAGGAGGAGGAGGAGGAGGCAGCTGCGGAGGGGGCAAAGGCAGAGGCGGCCGCGGAGGAGGCAGCTACTGAGGCAGAGGCGGAGGCAGCGGCGGAGGCGGAAGCCGAGGCGGCCGAGGGCGCCGCGGCGCTGGCGGCGGCCGCGGCCGCGGCCGTTGCGGCGCCGCGCGCCCCCGCGCCGAGCGGGCTGGGATTCGGCCTGCCCCCGCGCGGCGGCCAGGGCCTCGGCGGCATGGCCCTGCCGCCCCGGCCCTCCGCGGCGCAGCAGCAGCCGCCGCAGCAGCAGCAACAGCCGGCTGCGGTTGGGAACGGGCCCCAGGCGCCGCAGCCGCAGCAGCCCCAGGTTGCGGCCAGCAGCCCCGCGGCGCCCGCGGCGCCCGCGGCGCCTGCAGCAGGCAAGCCCGCGGGCCTGGGCGGCCTGGGCCTTGCGCCCAAGCCAAAGGCCGCCGGCGCGGCAATGCCGGCGCTCCCGGCGCGCGGCGCGGCCGCTGGCCCCGCCGCCGCCGCCCCGCAGCAGCAGCAGCAGCCGCCTTCGGCGCCGGCGCCCGCCGCGCAGGCGCCGCCGCAGCAGCAGCAGCAGCAGCCGCCGCGCCCCGCCGCGCCGTCGCTCCCCGCCCGCCCCGCCGGCGGCCTCGGCGGCCTGCCCGCGCGCCCCTCCCCCGCCGCGCCCCCGGCCGCGGCCGCGCCGCGCCCCGCGCTGCCCGCGCGCCCGGCCGTCGTCTCGGCCGCGCCGCTCGTCGCCGCCTCGCCCGCCGCCGCGGGCGAGCCCAAAAAGGTCGCGGCGGCGCGGCGGGAGCTCCAGGAGCTGCGCGTTGACCTCATCCGCGGGGCGGGGCGGCTGGGCATGCCGCTGACCGGGGACGCCGTCGGCCAGTTCCTCAAGGTGGTCGACCGGATCGAGGAGATGCAGCTGCCGGGGCCGGGGCGGCGGCCGGACGCGGCGCGGGCGGCCTACTCCGAGGCGAACGTGAGGGGGGGCGGGGCGGGGCGTGCTTTGCACGCTTTGCGTGCTTTGCGTACTTTGCTTTGCTTTGCACGCTTTGTGTGCTTTGTGTGCTTTATGTGCTTTGCACGCTTTGTGCGCGTTGCCGTCACTGGGGGAGGGGGAGGGGCTTTGATTGCTGCGCCTCTCGGCGAGGGCCGTTTGGGGGGAGGGTTGAGGGCGGGGGCGGGGGTTGCTCCGGGGCTGGGCTCTGGGTGGGGCGGCCGAGCGAGGCGCCTCCCGAGCCAAAAGCGCCGGCGCGAAAAACGGCCAACCAGCCCAAAATGAACCAAACCAAACCCCGCCCCCCCAGGCGCGCAACGAGCGCGAGCCGCCGGACAGCCGGCTCGGCCTGGGCGTGAAGCTGCTCGTCGTGGGTTTGACCGGCGCCGGCAAGAGCGAGCTGATCAACGCCCTGATGGAGCGCCCCGCGGCGCGCACGAGCGCTTTCCGGGAGAGCACGCGCGGGGTGAGGGGCGGCCCGCGTTGCGCGCTGTGCGCTCTTTGCGTGCTTTGCGGGCGTTGCATGCGGGCTTGGTTCACGTGCGTGGCTTAGGGGGAACGTGCTTGCCTCCCACACCAAACACCCCCACAAAAACCCACCCCCAAAACACCCAAGCAACCCCCACCCCCCACCCAAACAAACCACCCAAACAAACCCCCCCAAACCCTCCCCCCAGGTGCGCGTGCTGCGCGGCGAGGTGCGGGGCATCCCCATCACCGCAATCGACACCCCCGGGCTCCACGCCGCCGCAGACAGCGCGCTGGCCAACCGCGGCACGCTGCGCGCCGTGGCGCGGGCGTACAAGAAGCACAAGCCCGACTTTGTTCTCTACGTCGACAGGTGGGGGCCGCGTGGTTGTGTGTTTTGGGGCTGTGTTTGTTTGTGTTTGTGTTTGCGCTTTGCTGTGCTCGGGTTTGATTGCATCTGGCTTGAGGCTGCCTGGCTTTGAAAGGCCCCCAAAGTCGCGTCCACCCCGAAAGGCTCCATTCCGCAGCCCCCACTCACCCCCCACCCCCCCCCCCCCCCCCCAAAAAACAAAACGAACACAGGCTGGACGCCGCCCGCCCCTCCTTCGGGGAGCTGCCCGTGCTGTCCCAGCTCGGGGAGGCGCTGGGCAAGGGCGTGTGGCGCAGCCTGATGGTGGTGCTGACCCACGCCAACGCGGCGCGGGACAAGCTGGGGGCCGAGTACGGGCAGGTGGGGGGTTCTTTGACATTGAGACTGGCTAGGGGGTTCAAAGGGGAGGGGGCGGGCTGGCGGCTGCTTTGGCCCGGCGGCGGGCGGGGCGTAGGCGTCGACGGCGGTCCCGGGGAGGGCGCGCCGCGCGCTGGGCGGGAAACGCTTTCCACCAGAGTCGGCCGCGCGACGCCTCCCACCGGCGCCCGCAACACCCCCAATTCCGGCTTCAACCTCGACTTAACACCCCCCCCCAATCCCCTACCCCTCCTCCCCAGATCATGCGCCAGCGCCGCAACATACTGGGCAACATCATGCGCCAGGTGGGTGTGTGTGTGGTCAGCGGACGCGGGTTGAAGGGTCAGCGGGCGCGGTTTGAAGGGTCAGCGGGCGCGGTGTTTTGTTTGGGCGCGTGTCATTCTGCGCACGAGCCCCGAAACAACCTCCCTTTGCCCCTCTCGTTCGAATGCGGCCGTCGTCCCCAACTCCCCCTCCCCCCCCAAAAAGGTCTCTGGAGAGATGCAGCTCAAGACGCCCACATTCCTGGCAGACTGCCACCCAGAGGGGCCGCGGTGGGTTCGCGGCGCAGTCCTCCCGCGTTCCCTGCGGCTCGAGTGGCGCTTTTGGGGGCTGGGCTGCGCGCGGGACCGGGCCCGCCCGCGGCGCGGCTCCGGCGGCGCTGGAAGCGGCGGCAGGGGCCTCGGCACAGCCCCCTACACCCTACAAACCATCTCCCAACACCACCCCCTCAAAACCCACCCCCCCAACCCCCCGCAGCAACCCCGCCGGCCAGCCCATCGTCTGGGACGTCCCCCCCGGCGCCGCCGGCGGCGGCGGCGTCTCCCCCTCCGCCTGGCGCGAGGCCCTGCTGATGCAGCTGCTCGGCTACGCGGCGTACCACCGGGCGCAGGACGGGGCGGCGGCGGCGGTGGAGAAGCCCAAGCAGAAGGCGGCGCCGGCGGCGTCGCAGCAGCAGCAGGCGCGCTTTTGGGGGGGGGCTGGGTGGGGAGGGCGGCGAGGCTTGGGGAGGTTGTGTGAATTGACTTGAATGGCATGCCCCCCCAACCCTCCAAATCAACGCCTCGGGCCCCTCTTGCACCCCCCCAACCCCACCCACACCAACCCCCCAAAACCCAAACCCAGATGATGGCGCGCATGAGGCGCAGCCGCATGCCCCCCACCTCTTACTACGTGGAGCAGCTGGTGGAGGGGGTGCTGCGGCCAGAGGCCTGGGCCACGGTGGAGGACCCCTTTGACCAGGTTGGTTGCCCTGCTGCTTGGCTGTTTACAAATGTGTGTTTTTAAAGCGGGAGTGTGCGTATGTGTGCTCTTTAAGCGGGAGTTTTGCTCTGTGCGCATCCCCTCCCCAACACTCGTGCGTTGGGACCCCCCCTCCCCCGAACCCCCAACCCCCAACCCCCATCCCTCCCCCAAAACAACACCAACCCCCCCCCCAAAAAAAACCCCCAAAAACCCCCCAACCCCCCCCCCCCCCCCCCCCCCCCAAAAAAAAACAACACCAACCGCAGGAGACGGACGACGAGGAGGCCGAAGCCTTCAACACGCGCTACTACCAGATCATGAGGGGCGCGGCAAAGGGGGGGGACCTGCTGGCACAAAAGGTGGGGGGTGGGTGGGGGTTGGAGCTGGTGGTTTGTGTGCGTTTGTGTGCATGTGGGTTGGGTGGGTGTGATGTGTGTGGAGGGGGCCTGCTTGGGTACGTCCAGCCGTGCCAAGCCTGGCGCTGTGGTTCCAAAAACGCGGCGTCTCGGCCGCAGGGAACGCCCCACACCAAAACCAAACGCACCCGCACCCGCGCGCCCCCCAACCCCCAAAACCCCTCCCTCCCGCCCCCGCCCAGGAGTATGCGCGCTGGCTGCGCAAGCTGGCGCGCGCGCGGCGCGCCTACGCCGAGGCCTACCGCAACGAAGACGTGGAGACGCTGGCCGCGTACGGCTACGAGGTGGGGGGCGTTTTTGGGGGGAGGGTTTTGGGGGGGGTCTTTTCATGTAAAATTTGGGGGGTGCTTTGAGGGCGAAGGGGCGTGCTTTGGAGACGCTGGCCGCGTACGGCTATGAGGTGGGGGGCGGTCGGGTTTTGTTTTCTGCGAGTGGTGCTTTGGGCGGGGGCGTTTTGGGACGCTGGCCGCCTGCGGCTGCGAGGCGCGCTTTGTTTTGGGGGGGGTATGGGGGTTGCTTTTGGGGTGGAGGTGCGCTCGCTGTGTTTTTGGGGGTGTATTGCCGGTGTAAATGATGATACCCCCCCAAAGCCCGCGCAAACTCCCAAGCCACGATCCCACACATGACGCAACCCGCCTCACACCCCTTGGAAAACAAAACACCTCCCCTCCAAAAAACACATTCCAAGAGCAGCAAACCTCCCAAACGCGAAAATAGAAACCCTCCCTAAAACGGAAACAAACTTCCGAACACGAATATAAAACCTCCGAAACCAAAACAAATCCTCCCCGCCACAAAAAACTCCCCAAACAAACAAAACCTCCCCAAAACAAAAAAACCTCCCAGGGCTACGTCGCCGAGGGCCTGGACCTGGGGCCCACCTTTGACCCCGAGGACGTGACAGACCACAGGCGCGTTTGACCGGGGTTTGACCGGGGTTTGACCGGGGTTTGACCGGGGTTTGACCGGTGTTGTGAGGCCTGAACCCCGTCAAAGCACCTTCCCACGAAAGCCTCCAGCCACGTGCCCCCCCCCAAAAGCCAAACCTCCCAAACCAAACCCACTGCGCCCCCGAAGGTACCAGTACGTGGTGACAGACACTGAGGTGGCCATCATGCCGACGCTGGATTACTACGGGTGAGGTCGGGGGCTCGAACCCCGGCGGGGGACGGCCGCTTTTTTTGTTTTTTTTTTCTCGCAGCTCACGAGCCCCAATGCCGCACCGGGGGAGCGTCACCGCAGACGACCCCTCAAACATGACGGCTGCACCCAAGCCCAAAACCGCCGAAACCCAGCCTGTGAAAGTTGAACACAACCGCCCAAAAACGTCAAAAACCGAAACCTTAACCCTAAACATCCCTCCCCCCGGCAGCTACGAGCACGAGGACGCCATCACCGGCTTTGTGGCGGAGTGGGGGGGCCAGCCCTTCAACAAAAACGGCTGGGGAGGGCTGCCGCTGGACTGCACCGTCACCGTTGAGAAGGACAAGGCAAACCTCTGCGTGCAGGTGGGGGGGTTGGGGCCTTTCTATTGTTCTGCTTGCGCACAGCTTTTTGTTTGAGGGAAGGGCTCGGCTCGGCAACGCAGCCCGCAAAACTCCCACCCCTCCTGCTCCTTCCCCCCTTGACCCCCCTGCCCTTCCCCCCCTCCTCCCACCAACCCTTCGTCCTCCCCCCAACACCCTCCCCCCCCTCCTCCCCCCAAAACAAACAACCCAAAGGGCGAGGCGCACGCCAGCCTGGTGCACAGCGTGCGTCCGTTTGGTTCCCGCCACATCACCCAGATCGGGGGGGCGTTCGAGGTGCTGCGCCCCAACATCAAGGTTTGTGTGTGGGGGGGGGTGCGGTTTGGGAATGTTGGGGTTGCGGCTTGGGATGAGGGCTTTGGATAGGGGGGGGGAGTTGGGGGGTGGTGTTGGTGGGGGGGGGGGGGGGGGGTTGGTTGGGGGGGTGGGGGGGTCGGGGGCGGGCCCCCAACAAATGCAGCTTGAATCAACCACACCCCAACGCAACAAAAACACCCCCCCCCCAAACCAGGATGTGCTCTACACGCTGGAGGTCAACTCATTCAAGGACGGACTGCTCAGGGCCAAGGACCACGCGGGTGGGTGGGGGGTTGGGGGTGGTTTTGGGGGGGCTTTTTGGGGTTATTGGGGGTGTTTGGGGGGGGGGTGGGGTGGTTGGAGGTTGTGCCTTTGGGGGTTATCGAGGGTGTTGCTTTTGAAGGAGGAGGGTGGATCGGCGTTGGGGGGTTGTCATCAGGGGCCGGGGCTGTGCTTTTTGCGCTACGGATGGTGCGCGTTTCCAAGAGTGGTTTTTGTCCCTCATTCGGTTGCCCGCCGGCTGATGACCAAATTCAACACCACACCTGACAATATCTGAGTCAACAACTTGATGCGAGTGACGGCTGACGGCAGGCAACCCCCTTTCCCCTTTCTCTTTCCCTCCCCTTTTTCCCCCTCTGTTTGTTTGCTTGGGGCGGGGGCCCTTTCCCCCCTCTCTGAGGCACCCCCAAACCACACCTGCCTCGCCCACCAAAACCCCACCAAAAAATGCAAAAACAAACCTCCAAAAAAACGCAAACAAACCCCCCGAAACCGCCCCCCCCCAGGCGTGGGCCTGCTGCTGTCGCGCATGGCGGAGGGCGGCGATCCCCGCAAGGGCCCCCACTCCGTCGGGCTGCGCATCCAGGACACGCTGAGGGTGGGGCCGCTGAGGGTGGAGGCCGTGGCGGCGCAGGTGGGGGGGGCTTTCGGGGGTTTTAAGGGGGGTTGGGTAGTTGGGGGCTTGGTTCGGGGGGTTTGGGGCAGGGGACCAACACTCATGAAAGGCGCGCTGGGCCCCCTCAAGCCCCCTCCCAACCACCCCGAAACGCACCCCCATCCCCCCACAAACCTCGCACCCAAACCCCCACCTCCACCCGCCCACCCCCCAGGTTCGCGGGGAGGCCCCCACCGGCGGGAAGGACGAGGCCTGGGGTTCGCGCGCCTTTTTGGTGCACGACGCCATACCGGTGGGTGCCTGGGGGGAGTTGGTTCTTGTGTGTGGGAGGGGGCTCTTCGCTTCTGTGTGGGCGGGTCGCTCCGTTTCTGCCCGCGGGCTGTTGACCGGCGGTGGGCGCGGGGTTGTGCGGGGTGGCATCAGGCGGGGCCTCCGGCAGGGCGGAGGGGAGCTAACAAAACCAGCCCAAACCCAAGTCAACCCGACCCGACCCTCCCCACCCCAAGCCCCCCAATCCATCCACCCCCCGCCCCCCTTACATAACCCGCCCCCCCTTTCATAAACCCCCCAACCCCCCAGGGCATCGGCCTCAACCTGGACTTTTACAGCCAGCGCACGCGCCTGGGGGAGGACCCTGTGGGGGGGTGGGCGGCGGCGGCGTGCGCAGACTTCGACGTTGCGGGCATGCCAGTGGGCGCGCAGGTGGGAGGGGGGTGTCTGCGTTTGCGTTTTTTGGCTGTTTCGTGCTTTTTTAGTGCGTGTCTGTGCTTGTTCGGGCGCGCGCGTGTGAGGGGGGGTGGTAGCGGGCCCCCTCCCGCGAGCGCAGACGAGGGGACCCGCTGCCGCCCCCGCCGCTGCCCGTCGCCCTGGCGGCCGTTGGGCCCGTCCCTGCCTCCGCTGCCCTGCGCGCCGCGCGGCGGCGCGCTGGAGCGCAGAAACTCTGCCCTCCCGCCCCCGCCTCCAAACCCTTAACCCGCCCCCAACCCCAAACCCACCCACGCCCCCAACCCCAAAACCTTCACCCAAACCCAAACCCAAACCCAAACCCTTAACCCAAACCCAAACCCCCAAATCCACCCAAACCCACCCAAACCCACACACCCCCGAATCCCCAAACAGATTGACTACGTGGGCGGCTCTGGCGTGGTGCACGTCGACGCCAACGTGTTTGGGGGCCACTCCTACAAGCTGGCCTGGCTGCTGCTCATCCCCGCGGCAAACTTCCTTCGCGACAAGTGGAGGTGGGGGGGGGGTGTGGGGGGGGTGGTTGTGTTTGTGGGGAGGGGGGTTTTGTGGGGGGGGGGAAAGGGGGCTGCTGCTCATCCCCGATTTTTGGAGAGGGGGGGGGGGCGTTTTGGGAGGGCTGTGATGTGCGGTTGGGCGCCCTGTGCACGTGCGCGTGTGTTGTGCGCGCAGCTGCAGAGCGCATCCGCATGCAAAGGTGGCCCGGGGCTCGGCCCCGCGGCCTCTTCAGACCCCCCAAAACCGGGGCCGCCCGAACCGGAACTGCAACCCTTCCCCCCCCCCCCAAAAAAAAAATCCGACAGGGCCCGGTTTGGCCGCGGCGAGGAGGAGGAGATGGTGGAAGAGGAGGAGGCGGAGGAGGAGGGGGCCGCCGGCGGCGCCGACCTCGCCTCGATGTTTGGCGCGGGCGGGCTGCAGGGCATCGACCCCGCCGCGCTGCAGCAGCTGCTGCAGAGCGGCATGCTGCAGGGCATGCGCGGGATGTGATCTGGGACCCCAGATCATCGCGCGCGATCTGGGACCGGGCGCGGCGGTTTCGGATCTCGGATCTGGCCCCAGGTTGGGTTGGGGCCGAGGAGGAGTGCAGCGCAGGAAGGCAGGGCGCTGCGCCGCGCGGCGCGCGGCATGGTGGCGACGCGGCCGCGTGCCCGCCGCGCGAGGGTGCGGCGCGCGCGGCGGCGCTCGCCCCCGCTCTCTTTCTCATTTCCTTTCATGCGCCTTTTCCTGGGGCGGGCTGGAGAGGCCTTTTGCTGCGGCACCGGGCGCCCGGCCCGCGCGCCCCCCTCCCCCGCCGTTCTTCCCTTTCTGCTTTTTGCGGGGGCCTCCGGCGCGCCCGCGGGCGCCCCTCAGAAGATAGCCATGCGCCGCGCTCGGCCGGCGGCCGCGTCGCGGTGCGTGCGCCGCCGGCGCTCTTTTCTCCCTCCCCTGCCCCGTCCCCCCCTCCCGCCCCGCGCTTGCTTGACTTGGCTTTGGCGCGCGCCCTTTGAACCAACGTAACCATGTCACCTGGACCCCCCTCATGGGTGAAGTCGTGGCATGCCGGCAGGGGCTATGCCAGCAGCAGCAGCAGCACGAGCAGCAGCTGCAGGAGCAGGAGCGTCCCATTGCAGTTACAGGAGTCCAAGGTGCAGGGGGGCAAGCAACCACAGTACCACGCAGATTAAGATCAGATCACGCGGGGGCGGCCACGCCGCGCCGCGCACAGTACAGAATCATTGCACATTGCGCCAAAGCATTGGGGGAAGATGCGGGGAAGGCCGGGGGAGGGGCCGCCCCTCCCAAGCCGCGGGGCAGACCGCCCCGCCTGCCGCCCCACGCCCCGCCGCGGCAGCGGCGCCGGCGGACGGGCCCCTCGCGCCGCCCTCCACCGCCCGCCTCGGCGCCGCTCACCCTCCCTCCCGGGCCGCCGCGCCCTCAAGCCCCAGTGTCGGGCTTCACCCGCGGCGCGCCCCGCCTCGGCGCCGGCGGCGCCGCGCCGGCCGCGGCGCCGTAGTCAACGCCGGCGCGGTCCATGGCGCACATGAGGCGCGTCGCCTCGGCGTGCGCCGCCACGAGGCGCTCCGTCAGCGCCGCCGCCTCGTCGCGGGCCTCGTC